>JAPDSC010021225.1:0-24829 GCA_026290005.1 Latrodectus geometricus | reverse complement strand
TATATATATATATATATATATATATATATATATATATATATGACATGCTTATAACTTTTTACAAATCATAATGAATATATTTAACTTCACTTCACTTGACAAATTTAAAATAATTTCTGGAATTTAAAATAATTTCTGGAATAATCGAATAAATATATTCAAGGCTAAGGAATATAAGGAAGATTTTATATATAATCTTTTTAATTAATTTAAATATAATCTTTCCTCTCATTTTTAAATACATATTTTAAAAAATAAGCTTCAAAACAAAATAACTTCATTAATACTGAAAGTTAAGGAATTATTATGAAAAGAAAAAAATATGTTATAATATAATATCAGTATGTTCATATATCATACTTTTATGTAGAACATATCATACATTTTACTCTTATTTCATTTAGCATTTCTAAATTGCCGGAAAAGTTATTTCAATAAATTTATGTGACTTAGGAGTTTTTCATTGGATGATAAAGAAGTTCTTAAGCTCATAACTTGTATTTCGAATAGATTTTAATTAGAAGTGATGGACAAACAACAACATGTGATTCTAATTCAGCAATACAAAATGAGGTAGCAGCTATTATATAATTAACTTTTATATAATAATTTATATCTCAAATTTTCTTATTTAGCATTATAACTTACTCGTGTCAAAAAAAGAAAGTCATAATTGAATTGTAGTTAACAATCGTGGAAAAATAAATAGCACTATTGTTTCTTTTTTTTTTTTTTCATTCAATGCAGTTTCCTTAAAACATTTTTTTTAAAAACAGTATAGCATTATTACTTTCTTGCGATTGGGAAATAAATTGCTTAACATTTGAATGAATTATTTAATTCAAAACAAAAGAAAATTGTTAATTATATTCACTCTTTTCACACAAACACGCACATTTTCTATAAAACTGTATACAAAAATGACTATTTAAGTATTTATTACATCATGTATATTATTCAATATGTTTTTGGATTACTTATAAAAGTGACATTATATTACAAATTTTTTAATAATAAAGGTATTCTTAAAAACTATTTTAAAAACACTAATTTTTTTCAAAAATAAAAAATATTCAAAAATCAAGTTATTCATAAATATTGTTTCATATACAAAAAAATAATGTAAATTAAATTAAACAGAAATACATTTTGTCAAACGGAGTAATTAATTTATGAGTATTGAAAAATTACATGAGTTATGTGAAATAAACTTTTGAAAAATCTTAAATTATATTCATAATTTTTTTAAATGCGAGATAAAAATTAAAACATTTTTTTAAATAAACAAAAAAACGGTAAAAATGGTCTTTTAAGCTTATTCTTCATAGATTGAATTATTAAATATATTATCTAGCATTTTGATAAGTATATTGAATTATCTTAAATGTGTGAATATATATATGTATATATATTAAACAGTACAAAATGAATTAGCTGCAAATTAACTTTTATATAATTTTTATAAAATAATTTATAGCGCAAATTGCATTTTTAGCGTTATAACTTACTCGTGTCAAAGAAAGAACGTCTTAATTGAATTGGTTTTAACTATTGGAAATTTAATTAAAAATATCCATATTTTTCTTTTTTTTCCATTCAATGCAGTTTGCTTCAAAATATTTTTTAAAAATAATATAGCAATATTAAGCACAGAATCCTCGAGGAATATAGTATAATCCAGCAAATAAATAATATGCAGAAATGTTTACCAGCAATTCCTTAAAGACAGAATCAGTGTCTACTGATAGTTTGGAGTATAGTTTAATAATATTGACAATCGCATTGATCGAAGACAGACCTGTATCATAAGACTGTTGTGGCGATGAACTGCCTTACTGCCGTGCATGATATCAACATATTGGAACTTCAATTTTACAAAGCCATTAATCCACTTCTACAAAACCAACAGCTCCATTAGTTAATCAATGATATTATTTGTAGCACATCAGTATCCGTTACTAGAGAGTATATTCTTGATTAATCATTTTAACATTGTATTTTAAATTTTCTAACGGCCTAAGGCTACTGACCATCACGGAATTGACTTCTAGAAGATCTTTCATGGGTAATGGGCCATATTCATGCATTCCAAGAGAGGAAACTCAGAAAGCTCTCATGCATTTATCCTGATAAGCATTCTTCAGAGCATCTTTCACTCTGAAGAACGCTTTCCTGCCACAAGACCACGGTGAGCCCTAAGACCGTCCCATTTAGACCATCTTGGACTTTCAGCACGGCGACCATAACTTCGGTTTTCACTTGCCAACTTATCATAGAGCTGTAATGTCTAACTAAGACATCCAGTGAAACCCTTAATGCAGGAGTAGCGTAATATTATTTTTATAACGTTATCTCCTTATTATGTATCCAGTATTCTTATGGTCGTATGCATGTCATATAATCTCAAAGAGAATGATCGTTGCCTAGTTACCTTTAATATCATTAAATTTTATATCTTGTATCTGGTGGGATTGAATAGGTAGGCTACAATGTATGTCACAAGTACTCTTAGTTATAATCTATGATCATCTCTTAGTTACAATTATAATCTATGATCTATTAAACGACGGTTCTAATACCTTGAGGACAATGGTTGTCACATGTCTTCGATGTCTGAAACATTTTATCTTTCTACAAGATAGTTCAATAACACGTTTCACATCATGCTTTTATATCTTCTTCTACATCGAGATTGTTTTATTCTTCTAATCAGCAAGATCTGATGACATTATTGATTAAAACTTCTCATCAATTGAAAACATCTGATTATGGGTTTTTGCAAACTTGCCCATTACTACTCTTCAGTGATTAGGGCTTATGAAAAATGGATTAGATTGGAAGCAACTTAGAATGATTCAATTTCAGTCATCTAAGCCAGCTTGACTCCTTTTCTAACTGAGTTTTATATGTCATAGAACAACTGTCTGATACAAATTTTGCAGTTATTGGACAATTCGCCTTGTAAAAACGAAATTGTTTACGAATCTAATCAGTTTGTTAATATGTCACAGTGTTTAACTATGATAAATATCTCTTTTTCATTTGCTTTTCTTCATGGTGATGTATTAATTTTATCAATGTGTTTGAGTCTGAATTACAGTACTCGTACAATTTTCAGAAATTTAAGTAAAATTTACAGATGCCATAAGGATCACATAAGAAAGCATTTTTGTTTGAATTTTTTATCTGATACGTAACATAGAAATCAGGAATTAGTAAAATATATTTCCAAATTATGTAAAATAATTTTTAAAAATATTTCAATAATAATTTAATTATTCTTCATTCACCTTTTAATTTTATTTTTATGAAAAAAATAAATTTTTTAATAGAAAATATATTTTTTAAAAAGTGAAAAAGGATAAAAATAAACTTAAGCGTCTTAGAATAATTAAAGGTACTTAAGCATCCTAAGTATACACCATAATTCTGAGAGTTCCAATAATCATAGAATTCTTATTTCCCTCAATGTATTTAAAGATTTGAATAAATTTTAAAAATTCCATCAGAAAGTAAGAAAGTGTTTTTTCTTGCATTCCTTTCATTCAACAGAAATATAGATATCAAATATTTTTCCGACAAGAAATTTCTTGTTTTGCAATTTCAAATGAAAATGTAGTGAGCGATTTCCGAAACACTGAAAATTTCATATTATAAGAGAATGAGCATACAAATAGTTTTATATTACGCTTGAAAAGAAACTGAGTTCCAAAACATGTTTACTAGTAGAACCCTGATAAAAGTTTTTTTTTTTTTTTTTTTTTTTTTTTTTTTTTTTTTTTTTTTTTTTTCTTTGACGAATTTTGCATTTTTTCAATATTTTATGTATTGATGCTTTTAGTGTCTCATATTTTATAATTTTTTGTGCATAGAAAAGTCTTTGTATTAATATGTTAAAAATATGATAAATTATTTTATTTACTCAAAGAAATGCGTTGTTTGCTTGAAATTTATCATTTAGCTAATTGCAAAGCAATTTTTTAAACAATATGTATTTGCCATAATTAATCCAATTCAACTAAAATAAATTAGTATTGTTTATATTAATAGATATACATTTGAAATGTTTTAGTAATAGCTATGATCAAAACATGCGTGCGTGTGTAAGATACGTTATAAAATAAAGACCTCAATATAACTTGAAATTCCAATAAAGTACATTAGCTTCAGGATAATTCGAGAAAAAAGACTATACGGTTTGAAACATGTGTAAGATATTAATTATCAATCAGAAATGAACTCTATGGCGGGATATTTGTATGATATATATCTAAGCGAAATCTACCACATGACACTAATCTACCACACACATATTTAATTATTTTCTAACAAAGTTGCTTGGATTGCAATTGTATGTCTGAGTCACAAATAAGCCCCCCTGCTGTAGTCTCGGTAAATAGACATAACATACAATATCAGTTAGAAATAAATACGCTGAAAAGATTGGTTACTGTAAAAAATTAACTGTTACAATGAAATCAATTAAATTACAATGTGTCCTGTTAGGATGGGCGTCATCTCATGTAAATTCTTTGCTGGCAATCTAGAATATAATTTGCGGGGGATTTAAATTTTGAATTTCAGCTTCTGAAACAACCTAGAAATGTCGCAGAATTATAGAAAATACCTAGTATTCAAACTTAATGATTGACCAATACTACACAATAAATCAAATTATAACAATGGGCTCTAGACAAAAAAATTATTCAAATATAATTTCGTTTTATAATTTCAAACAAATTTGATTCTGGTGGTTATGTGCTTAAGACTTAATTTAGATTCATGTCCAATGTGCAATACGGTATCTTAGCTTTGACTTTAGTGTCAAAATATCAAAATAATTCTGGATTTTTCAAGATTTAGAATCGAAAATAAATATAAATGGTGACGCAAAAATATGCTCCATTCTTGAAAGCAAACCACCAAAGAAAATAGTTGAAAGCATCCTCTTTCTATCTTTTCTTTTGCTAAAATTATGTTAGAGTGAAAGTTGAATTTAAAAACTGCTTCACTAACTGAGGTATTTTCGGACTTTCAATGTCAATTTTTGTCATATAAATTGAATCACTTGAACCAATGCATCTCATTATAAGCATTGATTTTCATAAAGCAGTGATAAAATAACTTCCATGTTTCATTCTATAAATGAATTGGTTACCTGTGTCCTTCGTGATCATCTTACAGCAAACTATTGAAAAATCCATGTATCATTATATAAAATCTTATTAAATCATCCAAGATAACTAGGAAAGCATGTATTACTTATATGTTTAATAAACATTCATAACTTTATTTAAAATTGTTCTTTTACAAGTATAACTATATATTTCTCTGAGCAGAAGCTCTTGGATTTTATTTTCAATTCACATGAGAGGATTTTAAAATTCGATGAATAAAAAATACCATTGTTAAATTTAATGTTTTTTGGGAGAAATCCTTTCGTATAAAAATTTATTTGAAGCTAAATTGGTTAAATACCTGTATGTAGTGCTGTCCTTCCACTTTTGAAAGTTGTCCAGTAAATAACCAATACCTTCCTGGATGAATAAGTGAAAAATCCTGTAAAATAATGTATTTCAATTAGTGTTACAGGTTTTTTATTAAAATGAGCAATCCACGAAAAAGTTTTAAGATCATTTATAAACATCAAAAATCATTCTAGAAAATATTAAATCTAAATGCAATTAATTAGGTTAAAAATTATAATGAAAATTAAAATGCCTTATGAATAGTTATTTAACATTATGAAGTAAACAAAATTTATATTGCTGTAATTTTGTTTATTTTATATTGTATCTTGTATATAACTTTAAATTATTTTCTTATTTCATTGAATCACTTCAAATATTCTTTTCTCATATATAGAGTTTGACAAAGGAAAAAACTGGTTCTTTACTGTTCATCTTTAATTCAGGTTATCAGTTTTTTCAGAAACATTATTTTCGTAATGTTAAAAAAAGGAAATTTTCCTTAATTTTATTAACATAAGTTTTGTAGAGTCAAATCATAAATATTTTGTTTGATTTTGAAATCCTTCTTGGTGACAGTAAAATCTTAATTATATTTTCTTTGAAACACATTACTGTTTTTTTCTTACTAGAGTATTATCTTGTAATTCACGTTCCTTCTCAGTTAAATATACTTCTTTAACTAATAGAAAAACTGAAAAGGCAATTTAATAAAAAATTGAGGAAGATTTCCAAACTCTATTACTATGACAGTTTTTGAGAAAAGATATTTTTCTGCTGGAAAATTTTATTTTAATTCTATTCATCTGAACTATCTACTGCAATACACAAAAGAAAATTATTTGCATGAATTTTTCTCAAAATAAGATGTGGTTTGTCTTCCAAATTTTTTAGGGCTCAATTTTATGCCAGAAAAATGGTTGAAGTTTGCTATGATTTATTATCTAGCTCCTGAAAAAAATAAGCCCGATTCACAATGCAACAAATGACTACCTTTCAAATATCTAATCTACCTAAGAAATTTACTTACCCATTTTTTTTCAGTTTATCCTATTTTAAAATTTTTATTGATAGGGAGATTTTCATATTTCACTAAATTCTTTTATTCAATTGTATTTAAAAATACACTATTAAAGAATGCAAAATATTTACTCTCTAAAACTTAATAAACTTAAATAATATTCATGAAATGAATTATTTATAATATTCGTGCGTAATGAGTTTAAAACTTTTATGCATACATAAATGCTTTTCTCTCTTTTTGATTGCTTTTTTCCAATCTACTATATTATTACTATATAGTTATAAGAAGATTTTCAATACTTTCTCTATTCACTGATTGGACGGTTCAAAACAATTGCAAAATCATAACGTTTTTCATTCCTTATATATAAACGAAGTTTCTTCACTTACTGTAACAACTTTCAAATAATACAAAAAAGAAGTTAAAATATAAATGTACTTAATTGCAATAGAAACAGAATTTTGTATTATTATGTTTATGCTTTTGTTCTATCAAACAATTTACGAACATTTTTCCAGATTCTGATTTCACTTAACTTGTATATTTTTGTATAAAGTTACAGCAAAACAATATTTTTTCCAGAATTAGTAATTATGGTGTTATACTGTATAAATGTTATATAGTGTTCAGTAAGGAGAAAATTATTTATGTTTTCTTATAAATGCACAAACAGATGTTCTTACACAAACAGATAAACATTCGATGCTGTGTGGTAGATTATTACATGAATTATTCATAATTTTACCGTCAGGTAATGATAAAATGTGTAGTTTTAAACATAGATACTGTTTTAGTTTCCTTTTTAATTTAAGTTGTGTATTTTGAATGACTTTTTTAAAAGCAATGCATCATTTGAAGAATTACACTTTCTAAAAACACAGAACTTGCAAAAACAATTACAGCTTTTAAATTATTTCAAAGTAGTTATCCTTTTAAAAAGGAAAGTTATTATAACGAAGACTTGTTTTGCTGATCATATTTTAAAAACAGCATCAAATATAAAACTATTTGACTTTATATTCATCAGATTATGTTATTTGAGTTAGGTGTATATATTTTTTTAAATTAGCACTTAAATAGAAATAATTTAAAACTTACGTTTTGAAGAACTCATTTATATATTTTATTTTAAATTGAAAACATTGTAGAATCAAATTTAAAAAAAACTATTATATAAAAAACTCATTTTTCTTTAAATATAGCATAAATAGAACAAGCTATTTTTATCTTCAGCTGAATATTTTACACTGAAAATATTTTCATTTCTTTCACGGAATTTTTTTATTCTATTGAAAATAAACATTTCTAAATATTTAAAAATCTTGTTTTCAAAATTATTTATTTTCTATGTTCAAAAAATTTGTAGCAAAACTGTTTTTGATTAATTCGTAAAAGGAGTTGGTTTCTGCAAAATCATCATACCCTTGGTCCTTTAGTAAAAAGTGTTTTCTCTTGAAGATTCTCTAGATTTTTATAAGGCTCATCACCATCAAAAGCAGTATCGATGTTATCCATATCATCACAAGGTGGCATCTTATCCATCATCTCCTTCATTTCTTTTTCGAACGCTTGATAAACTGAAAAGAGAGTAAAACGAGTTTTCTATGGAATTAAATCGAGTGATATCCTTTATAGGCATAACATTTACGAAAATTTTCTTTATTTAACGATGTACATTAAATTTGTATAATAACATCTGTTTTTTTTGTGTGCTAAATTTTAATACCAATTTTTTAAGGAAATGTTTTCTAATGCATGAATAAATATTGTAATCGTAAACTGAATAGTTGTGTTTATTAAATAGATATCAATTACGTATTTTAGAAGTATTTCAGGGATAAAGATTTTGATTTTTTTACGAATTACTACCTTTGATAAATAAATAAAGGTGATTTTGAATTTACTCTTAAGCAAAATTATTTAATGAAACTCTATTTATGCATCCAAATTGGCAATTGAATTGATATTTTGGCTTTATGAGTTCGACTGCCATGTTGGTTAGAGAGGCAGAAAATTATTCGGGATTTATTTTAAACTATAGATCCCAATCTAATCTGCTTTCCATGATCCTCTTTGTATACTAAAAAGGAAGAAATTATTACAAGTAACCAAACCTTTGATAAATAACTGATTTACATTCATAGATAAATATATCTGCATTATGTACATAAACTTGATTAAAGTAACCTTAAAAAATTTATTTGTTATGGAAATTTTGTTCTTCAATTAACGTTCCGTATTATTGTTTAACCAATGTTGTACACAAGTGAAAAAATTAATAGGTAATACATTAGATGTAATTTCATCAAGCAAGTTTGCACAGCTATTGTTTGTTAATCATTGTATTTTTAGATGAAACCAATCATAAACTAAATAGCTATGTTCATATAAAGTGTTAGTATATGCAAGGGATTTTATTGTTTTCGTGGTCTTTCCCTATGTTATTGCATTATTTTCTACAAAACAATATATTGCATTTAATCAATGCCCGTTGAAAAAGAGCCGGTTGCTGACATGACATTTCATTTCCTATTCTCCTCGTAAAAATAATATTTTTTGCTGAAAATTTGGATTACATTATTTGGGATACTTCAGATAGAAACATAGCTATCGGAAGATCTCGGAATTCACAGATTCTTATTGGAATATTGAGAATTGCACATCTGAAAAGAATGAAAATAAAGATTCGTTGTTCTGGATTTTTAACTTTATTTATAAATATATTTGCGTGAATGAGACACTTCTCTTTTGTTTAATACAAATTTTCCTTTCCCCCCCCCTTAAAACACTTTTTTTATATTTCATGTTTTCGAACACAATCTTTTGACTACCTAATTCCCACCTCGAAGTCTTAGAGATTTCTTGAATTGATTTTGTATGTTTATCAGCTACAATGTTATAATGATTCCATACATTATGGTGCGTGGATGGTGTCTGAATTTTGGGAAAGCTAACATTGATCTAATACTACAATTTAAATAGCCAATCTACTGATATCTGCTGTACATCATTTGATTATTCCCCGTGGATATTTTTCTGAAAGATTTTTCATGGTGCGAATCAAAAAGAAATGCTCTTATAGATCTTAAAATTTTACACAGGAATTATTCATGGATAGGGATTGAATATTTACGTGTCTCAAGGGAAGAAACTCTCTGCAAATAATCGCACACTCATCTTAACATAAGAATATGCAAAAAACAGGAAAATAATATAATGTATTGATTAACTAAAAGTTAACGGATACTTCCGTCAAAAGATACGTTCCTATAATTGGGATGATCCTTCCATTATTGGTTTCATTATTTTTAGTTAGGTAAAATATTACTTTTAAAAGCTTTAAAAGCATCTTAAATACTAAATGAATGGAATTTAATCATATAAATAACCCAAAGTGATTCTAAAATTTGGCAATTCTGAATCCCCAATAGATTGACAAATATATCGTCATTATCTATTTTATGAATTAAATGAGAATATATAATGAAAAAATAAAATTTAACGATTATTTTGTAGAGCATCATGGGATATAACTCATATATCTTCATACGCAGTTTGTTTTTGAGTCAATTTATGTGAGTTTTAATAAAATTAATGGAAAAATTTAGTTTAAATCATACTATGTGATACAGTTTTCAAAAATCAATCCCAGGTAAACGAAATTTTTTAAATATTGTTTCAAATACCATTGGGCTGATTTCAGTAAATACGGCTCACTCACAATCAAAACTTCTCACTCACTCATTATGAAAAATCCTCACTAATTCTTTACGAAAAATTTGCATTCACTCTCTATGAAAACTCCTCACTTACTCTCTAATAAACATTCTCAATAACTCTCTATAAACAAGCCTAAGGATCTTTTCGAGATCATTGAGCTTTATGAAAAGAAAAAGTTGAAATTATAATTCATAGGAAACACTAAATGTTAGTTTTTCCACTCCCTGACACATATTTGTACTAAATGAGAAAATTATTAAAATGGCACAGAAAGGAAGCAATATTCTATTCAATAAGCGACTTACATTAAGAATTTAAGAAGAGATAAATAAGGAGACTGAAAACTTAATTTCAATTTAACAAATTAAAGTTATTCAAATAGTTATTGCTGAATATTTTTTTTAAAGTTATGATTCACTAAATATAGTAAACAATTTCCAAAGATTTGTGACTACATTCTGAAGTAATATCACAAAATATTCTCATAATTTCCATAAATATTGCAGAACTCAAAACTGAATGTAACAGAACTTTTAAAATCATAATTTAGAGACATTTCTTAAATGCACTAATCAGAAAAAATTTTCTTCATTCAAATCATGTGCAATACAAATTATATGTTAATTAAATCAATTGAAAATTATACCTTTCAGCTAATTCTGCACTCTTATGTAATTCCTACTATTAAGAGGTACTAAAATTTAAATTGTGTATTCGCATTCCAATGAACTCTATTCTTGGAAACTACTTCAAATGTATTTATGTGAAATGCTGCACTTAAAAGCTTTTTTTAATCCAAATGCAGTGAGTGAAGTACATAACTACATGCATACTTTTCTCTAAGATTTACAATAAAATGAATGCAGAAAAATACTAACCATAGTTGCTATCTTTTATGATATTAACTAACAGATAATATCGATAAAGGATAATTTTAATTACCTTATAATTTTATCTGATATGTCAGTGAAGCTTGTTTTCTCAATGCACATTTACCACAGCTTTTCTTTAAATAATTAAATGTTAATTTCAATGTATATGTACATGTTTTTCTTAATTACATATGTATACATATATAATATACCAAGAAATAAATATTTTTTCAAGTTTCTTCAAATTACTTTGGAGATTAATATGCTAATAACATGGTTCTAATATCTAGTCTATATTGTTATTTTTATTTTCCAAAAATCTAAATTTTATTTATTTTTAATTTTTATTGAAAGATGTAGGTTATTAATAAAGGTTTTTTTTTATTATTTTTTTAATTTAGGTAAATGTATTTTTTAAAAAAATAGTAATGATAAATGTCTTATGAGAAAAGGACAGATATTCTTATTTGAAAAAAAGGATTCCTCTTTCTTTCTAAAGCAAGCAAATAAGAATCTTTAAGAATAATACGAAGAAAATACTTAAAAAATATAGTACCTTATAGCGATTTAACATCTGATGACCTTTTAGTGATTTGCATTTTATTTATAGTGATTTACCATCTGATAGGAAAATATTTTTACATACATAATAATAATTTATAATTCATGATTGGGAAAATATGATACTTAAGCAAGAATGTTTTATTACAATCTTATGTTTTCTGATGTTTCCAAAACTTTTCTTCCATATTTTAAAAATTAGAAGATAATCGTAGTTTATTTTTATAATGCATTTTAAATACAGGGTGATCCAAAAGTCAGGACGAACTTTAAAAATGAATAATTCGAAAACGAATCACGATACAAAGATGCAGTTTGCACCAAACGGATGGAAAAGAAACCGGATTTTGTGTTGCAATTAAAAAAAATAGTTCTAACGGCGACCAACAGATGGCGCTGTAGGATTATGCAAAGCAACAAACGATATAAAAAGAAGCAACTGCAGCAGGTAATGGTAGTCGAAACTGATATCCATCGAAATGCTGTCCATTGTTGAGAAAGCCCTCTTAATTAAACTGTTTTATAAGAATTCGGAAAGCGGCATTGCTAGCATATCGCTACATGAAGGGTATGCGAGACAGCAAAGGACCAATAACGTCTTCTGCATTGAACAAAATTGTGAAAAAATTTGAAGCTACAGATTCTTTGGCGTAACGTCAAAGAAGTGGACATCTCTCAACTGCAGCTGCTGTTGCCATGACAGTGGAGCAGACGGTTGCTGCACATGGGGAGTGCATTGCTCGAGAAGTTTCGAGGCAGACAGGAGTGTCGTACGGAAGTGTCTGGAGAGCGCTGCGAGTAACTTTGCAACGGTATCCCTTCAAGTTGCAACATAACCAAGAACTGAAACCTCCTGACTTCGACTCTGGCCGACATTTTGCGAATTTGGTCTTCAATAAGATGGAAGAGCAGCCCGACTGGCTTCACACTGTGCTTTGGGCAGATGAAGCACATTTCACACTCTCTGGTGCTGTTAACACCCACAATTGTCGAGTGTGGAACACAGAAAATCCACATGCATTTATTGAGGTACCCTTGAAACAGCCTAAAGGGACAGTCTGGTGTGGCTTCACTGCTGATTTCAAAATTGGCCCATTTTTTTTCGAGGAAGTCACACAGACAGGTTTCCAAACAGTTTTTGTCATCGGTAAGCGATATCTAACTCTGTTACAGAACAGCATTATTCCTGAACTGCAAGCGCGACAGGCACTCCAAACAGTCACTTTTATGCAAGATGGAGCACCACCTCATATTGCTCTGCCTGAGCAACGCCTGCTACGCTCAACATTTGAGGAGGATCGCATTATCAGTCGCTACTTTAATCACGCATGGCCTCCAAGATCTCCCGATCTCACAACCTGTGACTTTTGGCTGTGGGGCTTCTTGTAGTCAAAAGTGTACCGCAACCAACCGGCATCACTAGCGGCACTGAAAGATGCCATCCGCTAAAATGTGTCTGCCATAACGCAGGAAATGCTACTAAATGCTATGAATGGTGTAGTGACTCGTCTCACAGCTTTACTTCTGAATTATGGACAGCACATTGAACATTTACTGTAGTAGGTACTAATTAACTGTAAATAATCTAACTTCATTAATAATTTTTTCATTTGTAAATCATCTTTTGTTGCAATAAAACACTATAGCGCCATCTGTTGGTCGCCAACAGAACTATTTTTTTTTTCATTGCCACACAAAACCCGGTTTCTTTTTCATCCGTTTGGTGCAAACCGCATCTTTGTATCATGATTCGTTTTCGAATTATTCATTTTTAAAGTTCGTCCTGACTTTTGGATCACCCGGTACTAAAAGCATGTAAAAAAATAATACAATTTTTTTGTGGAAGATGTAATTCTTTTTTAAATTAATTTCAAGCAAATTTTCTCTCAATATTATCATAATTGGATTATTTAATCAAATTTATATTTATACAGAAATAAAACATTTTTAATGAGAAATAAACCGTTAACTACCCAATTTTTCATATGACGTTGGTGAATTGAATGCATTTCTAAGCAATCTTTTTAAGCATTATAATTTTTTCTTGAACAGAAAATAAGAAAATGAGTAGGAAACTGCTAGCTTCAATACATAGTTTTTAATATTATCTATTCAATTTACAATGTTGTGATTAACAAGACAATACATAGCTAAAAGAATAATATAAAAATAGTGTAAAAAATAAATCTTCATTTTTTTTCAAGCTAATAAAACTTTTTCCGAATTTGATCTAAAAATTTATAAGAAATAAATTTTCAATTAGAAATAAGCTTTAATTTGCTAAATTTTATTATATCCGTGTGCAATTCAAGCATTAAATCGATAAAATTAAGTCGACTTTTGTTCAACAAAACTTTGCGGATCATACAGAACAAATTTTATACATAAAAGATCAAAGACAAACTAATTTTAAATTCTAAATTCATTAAGTATTCAGCCTTCAAAGATTTTCAACGAAGTAATTAATATTGACTTTTTAAAAAAGAAAATAAGCAATTTAAAACATCGGTCGCATATATTGAGTTGTTGTTTTCCTTTCAACAGTTAAAAATATTGTTTAAAACTCAAGTTTCTTTAACTCAAATAAAGTGTTCTATCAGAGATGTGAAAGAATTCACTTTTATTAAATGAAAACTATTTCGGGTAAATATAGAACAATAAATTTTATTTTCTTTAAATAACGACGTTAATCTAAGAAAAATTAATTTAATTTACTGATATCAAATTATTTCAATTGCTTTCTTTCAATTTCAGGTGTATTTAAAACAAATGCGTTTAGAGAAAGAAATATAAGCTTCTATTTTTAACAAACTTAATACTATATTTTTACAATTATAAAATGATTTTGACATGACGTACTTGAAAGAACACTTTCCAAACAAACATAGTCCTTGTGCCCCACTGCTGTGCAGGATAAAAGAAATGAAATGGCTGTGGTCATCTCTGAAATATACTATTGAAGCAATAGTTAAATATACTATTGAATAGTCAAACATTTACTATCATGAAAATTTTAAATTGCTCAAAATAATTAGGTTAGGAATTCGGTATGAATAAAAAATCGATATTTTTTTTATTTGTGATAAAATTACATATTCTTTTTTGGACTGAAAAAAAATAAATGATTAAAATGTATTAATTATTATTGGAAGGATTTAGTTCGAGAAAATGAGAACCACTCAATATGAATAAAGAATTAGAAAAGAACTCGTTACTTTCTCTTAATATAGAGATATCAGAAAGAGTGGCCTATTTTGAACAAGGAATAAATGCATCTGCTCTAGTAAAGTTATGACAGCAATTACTTGTGTTTTTAAGTGTGACAGACATAATTCGTTAAAGTATAAAAGATGCTATTGAAATTCCATAGCATCACTTCCAGACTATAAAATCAGATTTCAAAAGTATAAGTGTTAATAGAAAATAAAGATAAGTTTGGTAGTATTCAATAACAGAAAACAATACATAATTTCAAATAAAATCAGATAAACGAAGTGAGTTTCTGTTTACTGGCGAGTCCTTCTTTAATGTAAAACTTAACAGAAGGCAGACAGATTTGCAGGGAACGATGCATTTTAAACTATCTTTAATATGCTTAGGATTACTAAAGACATATTATTTATTACTAAAAACCAAAATTATTAAAGACCATTATTAAAAGACAAATTAAGCCATATTATGAAAGAAATTTTATTGAAATATCATATGCAAAGGAATTGTTGCACCAATTTCAATTCGAATTGCTTGAAACCTAATCTATATATGCACATTTTTATACGGTTAATTGAAATATTTGCCAATTGAAGGTGGGCAGAAGAGTATCTCATGATGAACTAGTAAATAAAGTGATGTTTCCTGATTGAAAAGCCTCTCTTTAGGGTATAAATTGAATTGACAGAACGTGAATTTCCATCTAAACTGAACGTGTTACTCAAAATAATCCCGTGAAGTATACAATTTAGTAGATACGAAGACCTGATTAGAGCCGGTATCTCTATCAATGGTCATATTATCCAAAATTGACCATTGACAATGCAACAGTATAAAGATAAATTCCTGAGATATATTTTTACTTCTCATGCAGCTACAGTCGCAAATGATTTTCTTCTAATTTAAGATAACGTTAGATTCTGTCTGTTTTGGACTATTTGTGCACTGTTCGCCTTTTGGTTAAATAATAATTGTGATGAATAATCTTATTCTCTTGTGACATGTTATCATATTCCATAAACATGAATTCAATAAAATGTGATTGGGAGACCTAGAAAAATGTTTCCCTCTCACTTATAACCTCCAGAAATATTTTGCAGATGAAAAAATGTCTTCTAGAGAAGTGGAATAAAACTTCTATATATGTTTTTAATACATTCATTAATTTTATACCTTATAATAATAAAATTGGGTAATCAGTACACAGCTAAATCAAGTGCGGGATCGAAGTTTAGGTAGAGGGCCTCCTTAAAAAAATGGTGGAAATTAAAGAGCCTACTACTTGACCAGGTCTGCTACTGGAGTAGGGGGTAAGTCCTTGTGGGGCTCTCACAGAAATCGAGATCTCCTTCCTTAGGAAGATGGAATTAAACCAGCTTAGAAGAATTACTCTCAATCCACTGTGGTACTTTGGTGGAGCCCGAGCAAGTCCTTTCGGCTTCGCCCATAATGTAGCAAACTGCTTTCATGAGTGGCCATGTTAGAGTATTCCCTTTCCAGCAGGGACAGAAGATCTTCACTGACTGTCATTGTGTGGGAATGGTAGGGTGATTTCAGCCCATATTTTAGTTCATTTGAATTTTAAAAGGGATGAGGTCCTTCAGAATCCTCTATTGTTTTTAGAGATTTTCTATATTTTTGGATTTATAGAGATTTTCTAGCTTTGTTATACAATCTGGTATTAAATAACAACAACAAATTTGGGCAAAGGATATGATGTATTTCATATTGTAACTCATTTGCCTTTGAGAAATCAAAAGGTTTTTTCTATGATTAAAGCAATATATGCTTTTTTATATTAGTCAATAAATCCCAAAAACAAAAGATCATTTTCCAATATTCCATAGTGAGTTTATATTCCCATACCTTACAATTATTAATCAGTCAACTTTTCCTACGTTTCAAATTTTCATTCAAAACTATACACTCACTAATTATTTTGAGCAATAGATTAATAAAAGAGCTTTTATTAAAAAAATAATATTCATCAATTCGCAAATTGTATTATCTTTAACAATTTTACCTTTAATGGCTTCTCCAAGAAATGTAATAAGTTTATATTGTCATCAGAGATGTTCGGTACCTATGCAATTAAATATAAACCATTAATGAATGGATCGCAAATCAAACTTTCAACATTATTAAAAAAGCATTTTTATCAATAAACTTATCAAAATTTTTTAAGTCATACAAATATTTGTATTTTTTTATTAAGTCAGACTTGATTTAATTATTACAATAAATGTTAATAAGAGTACTTATAAGTCACAAAGATAATTGCATATAGTTAAGATAAGTGAAATTTCTGCCGCCCAACCTGTCTAGTGGTTAGCGTACCTGACTCCAGTGGGTTCGAATCCTTGCTCGGGCATGGATGTACTTTCTCTCTCTCTATTTCTTGTCTTTGTCCTTTTGTGCGTGTGTGTGTGTGTGTGTGTGTCAATGGTTGCCTACCCTATAAACGGGTACATATGGCATGTGTGTACTGAGGTAGTCGGACTCCACACCAAATTTGGTTCAGTTGGAAAAGTGGAGAAGCGCACCCCATATTGCCAGCCTGGCTGGCACACGACAACAAAAAGTGAAATTTCTCATTTAAGTTTTATTATTTTTCTCGTAGAAAAATCTAAATACACAAACAATAAGGATAAATCTTTTAACGAATAAATTCTTTATCAATATTATCAGTAAAATCTTTATTATTTATCTATCTTTCCATTCAAAACTTAATACTCTCATTTTTTTAACACATTTCATTTCTTTTTATTAATTGATAAATATTTTATCTTTAAGGGTGTTTCTATTGAGTCATCTACTTCGATATTAACCAGATTATGTAATGCAAATCTTTTGTTATCTCGTAGAATTTTTTTTCTCATTCATAAACTTCTCTTTATTTTGGAAAAAAAATCTTGTCCCAGATTTCTTCGTTATGCACAATATTTAAATTATGTGAAAAATTAATCAGTATCTCAAACTATTATGATAAACACACATATACTTCTTTTCATAGAGTTAAAATTAATAAGAAATAAAAATCATGAAATCTTAAAATTCTTTTAGACTTCAATTAAATCTTAATATCTGAAATTCTATAATTAGTGAAATCATTAAAAGAATTTTAAGCAATTCTTTATCTGTTTCAGATTCTTTTTTGTGAAAATTTGGGGAAATGTTTATAATGGCTCAAAAAATCTCCCTAAGAAGTTTTTCAGCTTTTATAAAGTTATCTAACAGAATGGAAGACACATAAAAGGTTGGAATCATTTAAAATAGTGGACAATCCTAATCGTGAAAAAGAATTAGGCTTTTTTTATGACCAATTGTAGAGCACATGTATCTCCTATTTTGAAGCAATTTTTTATTTGATTATTGTAAATTCTTGTCATTATGGTTTATTATGTATTTACTATTATTTAATCACTTTTATTTCAAACGAAAAATGAATGAATTTCTTTTCTAAGTTTTAATTTTTAAAAACCCTTTTCATACCTCATTTGAATGTTAGATGATGAAAACTATACAGGATTAAAGTCTAAATTAAAGTGAATTGTAGCTAGTATATTAATTTATAATTCTTACAGCTTGACAAATTATTAACGACATAATCACTTTCATTACAGTTTATAATATTTAAACATCATATTGTCATTAATTTTGGGATTTTGACTCAATCCTGCTAAATTGACCTTGAGTTTAATGCATTGTTTATAATTTGATTTCTATATGCTAATTTGACATGATTCTGAATACATATCAGCCTAAATATGTACTTGATAATACTAAGGATCTTTAATACCCATACGCAATGACTCTATAATCTAAAGCTCTGTTAAATGAACAAAAAAAAATAATAGGTAAGGGAAAGAAGCAAAACAGATATTTTGCAAAATGATATATAACATGCTATATTTTATAAAAAAAAGGTTTCCTGGTAAATAAAGATTTTAAAATTAATTATTTAAGTCTTAATTGTTTTAATACTTTAAAAAGTTGATTAGTTTTTACATATTATGTATGTAATGTTTTGGGAAGAGAACACCAATGAACCTTCTTTATGGGGATTCTTCTTGGGAGGATTATGTAGATATTTAAATTTATATTCATAATAAATTAGTAAAAGAGCTAGAAATCCTAAAAGAGGAAAAAGATATCGAAAACTTAAAAATAATTCTACTGCTACTGCTAAGCAGCATAGCATTATTTTATAAAAGTCCTAAGGTGACATAGAGTGAAGGGTTGAGGAACTTAAAGTTACCGGCAATCTTTCAGTTGTTAAACGCATTAGTAGGATATCTTTATTAGAGGCAATATTCCATCCATCGTGAAGGGTAATACATTAAACATCACAATTCAAATAGCAATTGTAAAATTGATTAGTGCATCTATTCCAGCTCTTTCACATGAAGATCTGGGTGTTTTATATTTCAAGATAGAAATGGAATCCATCAGTCTTGGCAATTAGCTACAACTGCATATACTGTGAGATTAATTGTAAATATTTTAAATGCCCCAGTGTATATTATTACACTTGAGCCAAACTTCATTATATGATTCACGTGATACCAAAGAAAATAGCATAATCAATAATTATTGTTTCTAAATATTATTTCATTCTCTTTCTTATTCTCGAATATTAGCTATCAAAAGTTCAAATTTCAGCAAAAATATTGTATAAACCTTTGCAGCAATTGTTTTTATATACGGAAATCCTTGAATTTTAGATGGCAGCCCATTACTCAATGTAACCAGTCCACCATAATGTAACCATGTACTAAACCTGTGACACTATTTTCGAAACTGCTTTATAAAATATAATATTTTACATAATGTTGCATTGGCAGTTTTGGAATTTTCAGTAAAAAGGACAATAAAATTTAAATCGTTTATAATCCTAAATTTATGAAACAATTTTAGGATTTAAATGCAGTATTTATGAAACATTCAAAGAATTGTAATGAAAGAAGAGAGAACAGGAGGACCATGAAATTTGCGAATTTACTATCTGACACTTTTTACTGAAAATTTAGTTAAAATTTCAACAACATTCATTTTTTTTTATATTAATCTGATTTTCTTAGAAAATGCGTTTATTTAGAGATAATAAAAAGTAGTACTTTAAATTTATAATAATAAAACATATTTGTAACGATGCATAAATAGCAAACTTTTGTTAATAGAAGGAAAACACATTATATAAAATATAAATAAAACAACTTACATCAACAAATTCTTTAAAAGGCTTATTCATATATTTATACTTTAATAATATCCTTCCAAGTGGTAAACCAGATAAGTACTTCCTCAAAACAGAAAACCTATTGTCAATCTAAAAATAAATTATAATTATTTAATTAAACAAGTATGTAATATGAAATACAATTTATAAAATAACAGCAGAATTTTAATTTATTTTGCAAAGGAAAACTTTGCAATTACATAAAGTTATAAATATTTCGCATAAGCAACAGACATTACATTACGAGGAAAAACTAATTTATTCTTGTACTTCGTATTCCAAAATTCTTCTAGTTTTACATTAAAGTTGACAAATTAGAAATACATGAATTCGTTGTCACATGAAACATACATACAGATGAATTTTTGAGTTGTGAATCAAAAAATATTTTCTTAATTATTGCAAAGAAGCATAATACATATTTAACCTCTTTTTAATGATTAATCTAATATTTTGATTTTATGTATATATATATATATATATATATATATATATATATATATATATATATATATATATATATATATATGACTTCATATACATAAAATGACTCAATCGCTTCATATGGCTTCCCGTTAAGATCAGCAGAATGAAGTATCATTTGCCAGCGGCAGTGATTGGGAGGGTGACCATATTCTCCCTCACTGGGTTTGCTGTAACTGTGGACGTGTCCGTGTTAATCTGTGATGTCCAAAGTATTTACACTGGAGTGGCGTGAATGTGGAGAGACATGACCTCGTCATCTGACCATGATTGAAAATAACAAGGCACTTGGTTAAGGGAGAGTATTCCGAACCTTTTAAAGTTAAAATACAGTCCATGGCTCACCTGCCCCGCTATGTATGTATGTTTATATAGTTTTGTTATTAAAGGTGTTTTCGAATCTGTATACACATAGTTTGTTTTGTAATACAGGCGTTGAATATTAATGAAATATACATCATTCTGATTTCAGTATAATAAGACAGCATTTCTGATTTCCTTTCTTCCTTTTAGAATAATTAGTTACGAATAAATAAACCACAAAAATTAAATGCGTTAATTCTATTAATAATTAAGAAGAACTATATTTTTCTTCTACTTCTATATAATAATTTTAATAATTTTTTTACAATATATTTCTACTTGTGTTCTCCATATTCACGCCCTCATATTTTTACAGGAGTTATTCAAATTAAAACTTATGATTACCTTCAAAATATATTTTTGAGACTTCCAATATTCCTAAAATAAAATTATCCTTGGCTACAAATCAAAACATAATGATTTCAAAACCATAGGAAATTAATAATCCAAAGATCATTTTTATTTGATTTCCTCGTGTGATAAATCTAACAAAAACTGAGACTTCAGTAATATATTTCCGATCTATTTGAAAAATTTGTGACTCAAAGGTGAGTCAAAGTGAAGGGTATTATGACTTTGAATGAAAATATCATTTTGAGAAAAATCTTATTAAAATAAGACTAAATAACTAACTTCATGGCTAGTGTGAAAAAGCCCCAAAATTTAAAACATTTTTACTTGATCTTCTTAAAAAAAATACTTTTTTCTTGATTTGAACCGTAATTACTTTCTTGAAACCAGAATCTCTAATATATTATCGAAAATCATTCTCCATTGATAAAATCAGAAGTGCTCTTTTCTGATTCTTTAATATATCTTAATGATTGGATAGAAGATGTTCTTTACATTGTTTTTGAAATAAGAAACGTTTAATCGTTTCTCACAAATAAATTATCCTTCCAGTAATTGATTATTACATTACAAAATTTCAATGCGATATAGAACAAGGTAAATCTATATTTATACATTATTTAGCAACAAGACTTTGAAAACAAAAATTGGTTCTATAAGACTCATGGAAACAAGATTCCGATGGGTTAGCTAGCAAATAATATGTTCATTTTAACTATGTTTCCATTAGCTAATTCTTAAATAAATATGCTATTGGATGTTTCTTGAAATAACAAATACGAATAAGTTTTGGTCTGCTCTCAAAATCTCAGAATCAAATATGGCAAACTGTGATACAATTGTTCTATAATTTATACGTTTTTTCCTTTAAATTTTAAAGAGACATTTTCAAGGAACTTTACACTAAACCATTTGCTATCCGATTTTGCACTAACTGATTTCATTTAAATAAGAGTATTTATTAAAAAACTCACAAAGTTTCCACCGAATTGTTTTCACTGATATGTAATAGTTGTATGATAAGGATAAAAATTACTTTCTTAATGTCTCCAAATATATAGAACTTTCAGAGGATAAAAATTTTGTTATTATATATCTTATACATAAATGTATCTCTCCCTCAAAGGGTTAATTTTTTATTTATTCACTACCAAAATATGATGAAATATATTTATTAGTTTATCTTAATTATTACAAACTTACATTACATACCTAAATTCATCTTTAGGTAAATTGGAGATTAAAAGCCTTAAATTCATCTAAGCTTTTTCTAATAAACTTATTTGCGTTAATGGAGAAATAAAAGTTAGTGCAAATTTTGTTCTGTGACTGAGACAAGTTCTTCTTACAAATTATTCGCAAATAATGAGGTCATAAAAACGAGATCAATTTTTACCCCTGACTTTTCCATTCTCTTCTTATTTTTATTAACTTTCTTAATTTTTTAGTATATAACCAATAGTTGCATTATAATATATATTAAAATAGGAAATGTGAACACTTTTTATATTGAATAAGAAAGGGATGAATCAATTTTCGAAGATAATTATCTTCATGAAATTTTGATTAAAAATACTAATTCTAACATATGGTAACGTTAATTTTATTACGTTTTTATACAAGCTTAAAAAAATATATAATTTGTTTTAATTATGATCTAATTTATTTTTACTATGATTGCAATACGGTTAAATGTTTATTTTATTTTAAGACTGTAAATAATATATTTTCTTTAAATTATTAATAACTCGAACAGAATAAATTCATTGTGTTTTCACTATAGATATTATGTTTATAAACTAAGATTAAAACCGTAGTATCCTGTAAACAGCTAAAAATAAATGTGGAAAACCTTTTCCTCGTGAATATTTATCCGATACATGTTATATATTTAGGATATTTTAAACAATTTAAATCTTAAAAAGAGAAATAAAATCTTTTATCTTCTCATAAAATCGATACGAAACTAAAAATAGGTTTGGATAACGTTATTTGAAAAACAAATGCTTAGTTTTATACATAAATAGCTTAAGGTATAATATCTCAAAAATCCTCACAGATGTTGCCGAAAATAGAAAATAAGATATTTTAGAAGGATAAAATAAAAAATGATTTTTTCAAAATGAAGATATTGTATTATGTGTATTTTTGAAATCTTGAATATTCTATGAAATGAAAAAAATATCCATAAAAAGTTATTTTTATACATGAAACTGTGCGTTAGAAAAATCAGACGGAATTACATGATGTGGTGACATAATGTTAGTGTTTTCCCCATTCTGTGTTGGTATCAGTGAAAATGACATTAAGCTTTTCTATTACATTTGTTCATTAAAAGAAAGTAACATAAAACTATTTAATAGCCAGAATATTTTTGTTTTTTATTTATTACTTAAGAAATCAAATTTTGTTTTTTTATTACTTAAATTTTTTAATTTATTTAAAATGTAGAACTTAATGACTACTTTCGTAATTATAAGCTTTTCTTAAGTACATTTGAAAGATTTTAGGCATTTAATCTTGAAATTAGTAAACAAAAATTGACTTTAATGTGCGAATTATGTAAAAAAAAAACATTGTAAATCATCATTTCTTGATTTTAAAAAAGAAAACGTTTTCAAATGATATTGTACTGCCTGTTAAAACAACTCGTTTGTACATTTAAATGGATATTTAAATAAAAATCAAAAATTATTAAAATTAACATTTTATTTATATATTTAGTTATTGTAGTTTATACTTTGCTATTTTCAACTTTTTTAACATCTCTAACTTAATCTTTAAAGAAAAAATTAGTAAAAGTTGCAAATTTTTATCACCATAGTTATTTCATAAATTTCTCAAAAATGTAACACATACAAATATCTTTTACTTTCTTCTTAATCATAAATATATGCACACACACAAGATTTTATTTAAATATATTTGAGTCATTAGAATTGCTATATTTAATAACTTATTTTGATTGATGTATAAACAAATTTTCAATATAAATTTAATCATTTTCCATTCATTCACTGTATTATATTTATTGTATTTTCGACAAACTGTCTGTCTTGAACTGTTTTTTTTATACATATCTACATTTTAATAAAGTTAAAAGTTGGAATTTTCTTTAAATTTATTAGAAAATCATTAATAATGAAATCACCATTTTTAAATCATTCCTTTTTAAGTGAATCCTTTAATTTCTACTTTATTCATGGAACTGTTTGGCGATGCCTATATTGAGACTTATAAAAGAGCACTTGGCACATAAATTGATGAAAAATAGGGTTTTTTTTACCGCAAAACATTCCAGGAAAGAAATAGGACATAAACGCAAAGCATGTATATGAAAAATTATGAAGGAGTATAACTCATGCTCAGACCTGTTTCTGATACATTCTGCCGACGTTATCTTCATTCCCTTGCGTCAGCTGTCGGAATTGTTGAATATGCTTCTCATGAACTGTCCCGACCTGAAATGATATTCGTGTCACGTTCCACTCTAGGACCAAATAATGAATATAAAGCATCTACGCTGACAGAAAAGATG
>JAPDSC010021220.1:0-11202 GCA_026290005.1 Latrodectus geometricus | reverse complement strand
ATATATATATATATATATATATATATATATATATATATATATATTAAGTTGTCTGGAAAGTTCGTGCTGCCTATTTCCGGTAGGTAGCGCGAGAGACCTGACTGCATATGTCACAATTATTGAAAACAAATGACATGTGTACATATTCTAAAAGCGATGGTAGCTTCAGTCATATTTGGAAAAAAGTTTGGTTACTATTCGTTATTTTTTTAAGTCTTGTACGCCTTGGAATAAGGTAGCAAATAAAGTGCATTATAGGGATTATAAAGTGCAAAAAAGGAGATTAGTTTTCGTATTTAATAAAAGTGAAAAAAATGAAACGCTCATATTAAATCGAAATAATATTGGGTTGTCCGGAAAGTTCATGCCGATATTTTGTAGGTAGCGAGAGAGACCTGACAGAATATATCAGAATTATTGAAAACAAATGACACGTGTACACATTCCAAAAGAGATAGCTAGCTTCAGTCATATTTGGAAAAAAGTTAGGTTAAGATTCGTTAATTTTTTTAACTTTTGTACGCCTTAGAATAGGGTGGCCAATAAAGTGCATTATAGACATTGAATGCTTTTTTTTAATGAAAGGGCCAAAATGCCACAGAAGCGGCAAATAAGAATGCGCTGTTGATGGCAAGGATGCTGGATGAAGGATTTTCCTTAATGGGAAAAATTTCGATTCTTTGGTTGAGATCAAAACAAATTTGGATAAATTTTTTGCCGAGAAATCTGAGAGGTTCTGGAAGGACGGAATTCTCAAACACCACGAATGGAGAAAGGTTTTTGAGCAGAATGGTACCTACATAATTTAATAAATTTATATCAATATTTAAATGAGCTGCGTTTTAATTGTCCTAAAATATCGGCACAAACTTTCCAGACAATCCAATTTATATATATAACATGATAACACACAAAATTGGGATAATCTTTGGTTAAAATAGTTCAATGTGATATTGAACATTAAGATCAGTTAGTTTTTATGCATGATTCAAAAGATATTTGTGGAAATCATTGCTTAAAAATGTTATCCTTAATTTTAAAATATTTTATTTTACAATATTAATAATCGTTACATTACCATGGGAAAACCTTGTATACGTTAAAATTGCTATTTATACATATTAAAAATAAATAATTTTCAAAATTTTTTTAACAAAATTTAGATATTTAAATAATTTTTAAAGTATACTTAAAATATCTTACTTAATAATAATAAGTAATTACTGTATTAATTAATTAACAAATTAAGTTTGACAAATCTTTTAATAAAATAAATAAAATTATAAAGCAACTAAAAAAAAACGCAGGACAAAACTGACATAATAAAAACAAACTCACTTTCGAATATAAAAAAGGTAAAAAATATTAAGTTATAATTAAAAACATAAAATTTAAAATAAAACAGAAACAAAAAAATTATCTTTAATATATATTAAAAAAAGTTTTTGTTGTTCCAGTCTTATGATTTCGATTTTAACTCAATCTTAATGAATTATAAATAACAAATACACTTTTATTATGATAAGAACAAGTACATGGCTATACAGGGGTATTTACCTGTTCTTTTGTGTATATGTTCTTTATGATTCATTATTTTATAAAATTCTTTAAAAAATGTTATCAAGAACATGTTTTTCCCTATTTTAGCATATATTACTCCACTATCTGGTTGAAACATTTCAAAATATAAAGAGATGTTAAGACAGGGCATTAACAGATTTGTGGAAAACTTGTGTTAGACAAGAAAAACAATTGATTTATTGTAAAAATCCACCCTTAAAATGAGATTCCTCAAAAGAATACTGGGTAATAATTATCTGTTAAGATGTTTGGGCGAAATAATGTGTAAAAACAGTTCTCGAATTTAAATGACTCGCTCAGAAAAGAAATTCACCCTTCAAAAAGCTTTTTCTTTCCTTTTTCTAGAAAAGAAGAAAATCATTTGATGGACATGCAAACGTATGATACCCCACCTCCCCCGCCTCTTCCTCGCCCCTGCATTCCTTATTTACCAAGGCGAGTCAGAAACACCCCCTAAGTCATCCACTCACGTAACTCTATTACGTCACGTGACGAGGCGCCGCGTAATGCAATTTCTGTGCTCATCTTGGCGGCCCTCCCTTTCCTCAGAAAGGTTGCCCAACGCCGAGAGGGGAACTTGGCGGCCTTTCCAGAACCTCGCCAACTCCTCCGTCGCCAGCGCGCCTTCAGTTCCAGGCAGGCGGTTACAGTTTTAATTAAAATGAGTGAATGCCAAGATTAAATGTAATCAGAACTCTATTTCAATGAGCTATTTGTCGGGCGGCTGAGAACGTACCGTAAATGATTCGCATTTTCATTTTGGTTACCAGACATTCGCTTTGATAAGAAAAAAAAAAGGGAATAACTTTATATTTTCCACTTTTGTAATTAGCTTGGCGAATATTTTAACGAAAAAAAAAAAGTTTTGCGATTGAATGATCGAAAGTGTGATTTACTTCTTTTTACTTGTTACTTTTTACGGATTCGCTTTTGCATAAAATCACTTTATTGAATAGAAAGCAGCTTTTCCATTTGCTTGTAGACACAATTGCATTTTCTCTCCCCTTTCTAACGCAATGATTTTTAATTTCATTAGCTGATGCAAAAGTTTCTATAGCTATCTTCTATTAGTTTGGGGAAAAAGTAATCCATTATTTTTTCGGTAGACGTCTGTAGTGATCGCTGTCTCGTGAGGTATCTATCAAACAATTTCAGATTTATGCTCGTTGGAAAGGTGACATTTGACACTAAAATATTCTCTTGCGGTTTTTTGTTTGATTCATTCAGTTACGAGTACAAGGTTTTAAAAATGGAAGACAACAAACAGAAAATTCGATACATTTTAGTTTTTCTCTTGTAACGGCGAAAAAGATAGCCGGGTGGTTAAAATTGTGAAAGGTGTTTATCGACCTATATAAGACTGTAATAACCAGTTACGTACAATTTTTGTTTCGTCGATTCCGTTCGGGTATTTTTGATGTTTGAGATGCACCTCGCATGTGGATACAGCATCGTCGAAAATGTCTATAAAATATCAAAAATGATCGAAGGTAACCGCATGTCATCAGTCGTAACGCGCAAGACCTAAAAATCTACATGAAAGCTGTTTTAAACCTTTTTAAAAAGTGAATCCAAAAGAAGTTACATAAAGTTCACGTAAAAATGATGGATTTCTTTTCCCCCAACCTAATCTATATCGGTCCTTCTAAACTAGATACGGGCATTTACAAAATTAAAAATAAAGAACTTTGCTGCTTTAATTCAATTTTTTTAAAAAAATGCATTTATTTTGATAAGACTATTGCAGATATCAAAGAATAAGAATTATCAAAATTGATGTAAAAAATAAAATAATAAATAAAGCTGGAATATTTTGAATTTGAACATAATATTCATTAAAAAAAATTAGAAAACTCAAATATAATAATTGTTGAAGTAAATCCTGATTAATATTATTTGTTCTATGTCCCAAATGAAAAACTAAGTTTTTTATCTTATTTTTTAGTGTATTTTTTTCCTGAATTTTTCTTTTTTAATTTCCATTTTTACTTATTCCTCGGAAAGTTTTCCTTTGTATTTTAAATAATTCCTCCTGTTTTCAAATTTTGAATTTGAAAAAAAATTTCAAATTTTTTGAGAATCTTGTCCTGTTTACTCTTTTCTAATTGCTTTATTTCATTTATTTTTATTAAACATTTTTGAAAGAATTTATTAATTACATAATTAGGCTATTACTGAATTTTTACGTAAATCAATCAAAATTATATATAGTACATTCGTTAATATACATATAAATAAATATACATTAGATGGGTGACAAATTAATTTTGCAAATACTCAATAATGTAGGGGGCAAAAAAGACCTTCCAGAGTGATTAACTTCCTCACCCTAGTCTTCGAACACTGATGAAGATGTGGTATAATTAATGGTATCTCTGGGGGTGGAAGGTCAATTATTAGGGGGTCTTTTGCTTGATTCTTGCTTCTAAATTCCAAAGACTCCAACCTGGCTGTTTCTACTGACTGGCCGAGTCCAAATCAAGGAATTATTCTGGTGCAACAACAGCTGTAAACCACGTACTAAGCATTGACATAAAACTCCTGATCCAATAAAAACAGAGATCATTCATTTTAATTGTGTTACTTCTTCTAACAATACCAAGCAGCAAATATAAGTTTAGTTCCTTGATCTTACCAATTAGCAAACTTCTCACATATCGAGATATTTACCGTATTTTTCGCCGTATAAGACGCACTTTTTCTCCCCAAAAATCGGCGGGAAAAAGTGCCTGCGTCTTATACGGCAAATACAAAAGCCCACCATGGCAAGGAATACGAATCAAAGATTCTGTCTTTTCATAAGTTTGTTATTGATGCGAGGAAGAAGAATAACTTTGAAATGAGCCAGATTGGGAACATGGATGAAGTCCAGCTAACGTTTGATGTGCCATCTAACAGAACCATAGATAACAAAGGAGCCAAAAGCATAACCGTAAAAACTTCAGGGCATGAGAAAACCCACTACTCGGTTGTGCTGTCCTGCTGTGCAGATGGTACCAAACTGCCGCAAATGTTGATCTTTAAAAGGAAAACATTCCCAAAAGAAACAATTCCACGGGGAGTCATCGTGCACGTTATACAGTTGATTTAAAATATTTTACTACAGAATTTGGTTCATAATCTTTTTTTTTTCTAGATTTGCCTCCTTTAAAATTGGGTGCGTCTTATATGCCGGTGCGTCTTATACGGCGAAAAATACGGTACTCTTTAATGAAAATAAAGGACAAGTAAGTCTGGATGGCCCCTCACGATCATCCCGGGATTAGTTGGAAAAGCCCAGGGGGGGAGGGAGGGGTGCTTTGGAATTTGACGGAGACAGAATTGATCAAACGGCTGTGTCCAGATTTACTCAGAGGGCACTTGAAATGCATGACCTGCGAATCTGGCCGAAAGGTTTTCCAGACTTTTTCCAAGTGTTGCCTTTTGCCGGCTTCCCCTGAACATATCTTCGATTGTTTGGGGTTAGCTTTGGAAGACGTTCACTTCAGGTGCTGGACTTTGCTAGGGTCATGGTCTCATAGATCTGATCTAGCTGGTGCTAGATCCTGAAGAAGGACACATCAACAAGTAGCAAACATGATCTTAAATGATAATTTTGGTATGATATCTTTTTGTTTCCCCCTACTTGGATTTGCTGTTACATTTAACCGGTAATTCGATATCGGTTCTTAAACCTGATACTAAATAGTATCGTTTCAAATTTCCTTCGTACCGGCTCATATCATGCAAATGGATATCCTTGTCCACTTGAATTATTTTATCTAATTCTTCTACATATCTGTTCTCAAGCATATTAGAATCGTTTTAAATATGTCAATATATTCTTGAATGAATATTTTTGAACAGAAACTGAAATCTTACCACCGTAAAAATATTTAAATCCTTTTGACAGATATCTTTTATTGTTACTCATAACTAGAAATTTTTTTCAATGTTTATAATTTTCACTTACGGAATTGTAGAAGAACACTCATGCCCAAAGGAAATTTGCACGAATCATATTTATTCTTTCTTTTAATCAACAGTTTATTATACTATAAATGATAAAGGTGAAATAATAAGAATATTTTTGATATATGGTTTGGAATTCTTTTTATAGTGTCAAGATTTTTGTAGCTTAGTAGCTGTAATACTAGAAATTTCAAATATTTCGCAAATAATTTAGAATTGTGTTGCTGTTATTTTTACTTATGATACTTGGCGAAGCCACGCCATCAAGGATTTGGCGAATGAAGTCAGAAACAGTGTCTTCCATTTTTGAACAGAGCAACCCCTTACGAGGGTGGAACTACGAGTCTTCTCATAGATGGCAGCGCCATCTGGGTGTCTCAATTTAGAGATTGGAAGCCAGAGAAGGCCCAAAGCCTGGCTCCTAACACCCCCAGCGGTATTCATTTGGAATGGACATTGCGACCACGATATATTTTACGTGCCCCTACCACTATTACCGAACACGATGGATCTTCGATAAGCCGGGATTCGAACTCGCTACTTTCCGGTATCGAGAACGACGCCATAACCAAACAGGCCATCGTGGCGTTATTTGAAATTGTACTAGACATAACATGAAATGGTCTTTGTAGAAATCTGAGAACATATATAACAAAACTTCGTCAGCGGATATTAAAAAATAAAACAAATGAAGTCTATTTTTTGTTCACAAGAAACAAATCGATTTAGGACTGCGATACTAAACTACTCTAAACATCCCCTACAGAACGCGGATTCGTACCTACAACCTACTAAAATGAAGTCCTGATCCCTGACACACCACTACAAACAGATTAGTATATATCAACCAATAGAAATGAAATATCTTTACTAGGTATTAGACACAATAGAAATCCACGTAGCACGTATCTAACAATGGAAGCAGATAAAATTGCTTAAAACGTTAATTATTGAAAAAATATTTCATACAATGGAAAGAAATGTGATACATTTCATCTGATACCTGCTGCGTTTTTCATCTTTGGCAGCTGAAACAGAAACAAATGAAATCTAAGAAGTATCAGGTAAAAGAGCGGATATGGAGTAAAATTCAAAAATTCTATTTAAAAATTGTATGTGAAAATATTTTGATGTAATTTGTTTAAAAGAAAAATAAATATCAATTGAAAACTTAAGTTTCAGCAATCAATAAAAGTTTTATTAAAATAAAATATATTTCATCACAAATTTTAATTATTTTTAAAATGTATCAACACCTTGACGATTTTTCAAAAAATAAATATATTATTGAATAGCATAGAATTAGTCAATAATATATGAGAAAAACAGCAATTTATTCATATTTTTATAATTTCAAAACATTTTTTTTAAAATCCTTATCATAATCATGCCATTTAAAACGCACTACTTTGTATAATAGAAACAGATGAAATTTAACAGGTATCAAGTTAAAAAAAAAATAAAATTAAATAAAAAACATTTAAATCGTCCTTACCGATGTAAACTAACCATAAAGTGGATGTTATGATTTATTTATCGCTTGCATAAACAATCAAATTAATGTGCTTTACATTTTACATGAAATAAATTTATCTTTACTTAATGATTGATAAGTATTTATTTTTTTAATAGCGGTATCAAGAGAGACACATCTCCAATAATGTAAAAAATAACCCATCAAACTAAGATATTGGCCAAAATTTTCTCTCCAACTGCTCCCAGAAGAGCTCATCCCACTGACACATAGACTTGTTTTGGATGGGTGGACCAAATTATTATTTGTTTCACTCACAGACCAATTATAAGTAAAATAAAGTGACGTACACATGATCTCAACTGTGTAACGAAAGAAAAAACCACTTTATGGTTTTCCAAAAAATAATAATAATAATAAATAAATAAATAAATAAAAATAACAAAAAGTTGATAAAGGAATGGAATAAAATTGAAAAGTTCTGTGTGAAAAAGTTTCTTAGTCATTTGTTTAAAAATAAAAATAATTATGGGTTGAAATTTAAGTTTCAATTATCTATGAAAATTTTATTAAACATTACTAAGAATTTATTTTCGTAATTTCCACAAGAAAAAAAACTTTTTATTACACATTACTAAAATTATTTTGCCCCCGATTTTTCAAACAATTAATATTCCCACATCCAATTCTAATGAATTAAATGGCGGGAAAAATAACTTTCATCGGAATAAAAACCTTCAGAATGGCTGAAGTAAGACTGAAGAGATTCAATCTGATGTGGGGGGGGGGACGCATATTTGGCAAAGTTCCAAATTTTCTTAATGACGTGCTAATGACGCCGAAAATAACTAAACTTCTCTGAAGGAGTGATGATGAAAGCAATTGATTCTTTTTTTATGCGAGTAAATCAGAACACGCCTGTCACACCGACATCAGAGAGCGAACTGATTCGAACGCTTTCTTCCCCAAAATGCTTTGTTTGATAAAAAGCCTATGTCAGTGGATAGGCTGCCTATGTTTATTGATGATTTTTTGCGGAAGAATACATATCAAACGGCTTTTTGCCAGATGATTACAGAAGGGCTACCAAAAGGAATTTTAAATCCTGTATCCTGTTTCTAAACTGCTTTTTATTATTTTTGAAGTCGCCCAACCTGTCTTGTGGTTAGCGTACCTGAGTACAGATGGGTGGGACCTGGGTTCGAATCCTGGCTCAGGCATGGATGCACTTTCTTTCACTCTCTTTCTTGTCTTTGTCCTTTCTTTGTGTGTAAATGGTTGCCTACCCTATAAACGGGTACCTATGGCATGTGTATACTGAGAAAGTCAGACTCCACACCAAATAGGGTTCAGTTGGAAAAGTGGAGCAGCACACCCCATATTGCCAGCCTGGCTGGCACACAACAATAACATTACTTTTGGGCTAAATATAATATAACGGCTGTTATATTAAATATTATGGCAAGATTTAATGCAAAAATCAAATCAGACGGCCAATGGTTTAGTGGTTAGAATCATTGACTCCTAGGCTGTGGGTCCCGGGCTCGAATCCCTGTTCAGACATGGACGTTTACTTACTCTTGTTATGATGTATGTGAATAAGGCCTGCCCTATAAACGTGATTGTGGTGGTGTGACGTGGGTAATGCATGACTTGGTTCACGGGTGCCCCCCGGGTAACGCTAAAGGAGTAACAATTTCTGGCCTTGTTGTGGCGAAGGGTTAATCACCCAGTGCCCGCCATTCGAAAAAAAAATGTAAAAATTAAATAAAACTGATTTGACTTTTTTATTTAAAAAAAAAATCTTTTTAAATAAAAGAAAATGTTATATTTAAAAAAAAAAGATTTTTTTTTAATAAAACTTTTTTTAAAAAAAAAATCTTTTCTCGTTAAAGTTTAATATGGAGCAAGGGCGTATCGATACCCACATAAAATTCTAAGGGAGTTAGTTGAATACTATGAACATAGATCTACAATATCAGAAAAATAAATTAATTTAAAACATAAATTAGCAAAATAAATGTTTAAATATAATGGGTAAAAAATAAATATTTTTTTTTCAATGGTGGACATCGGGTGATTGACCTTTAGCCATACAAGACCAGAAATTGCTATTCATTAAACATTACCCGGGGGGTACTTGTGAATCAAGTTACTGAGGTACGCAGCATTAAACACGTCACACCAAAACAAACCCTTTCATAGGGTGGGCCACATTCATACATCATAACAGGAGAAAGAAAACGTCCATGCCTGAACCGGGACCAACAGCCAAGGAGTCAAGAACGATAATCACTCAGCCGTCAGCCGGCTTATAAATAAATATTATTTATTAAATATATTTATAAATGTTTGCTAAATATTTCATATCTAAGATGCTTAATAATTAATTATTGATATTAATTAATAGTTATTAATATTATTATAAATATTAATTTAATAAACTTAAATGATTTATTTTTAATCAATATTAAGTCAACCGTTTAATTCATTAATGATTCATTTTATTCATAAATGATCGTTTCATTCACAATGGCGTCTCAAACTGTGGATCATTAAAGTATAATCCTTCACCGTTTTATTTCAGATGAATAAATCATTTCGTAGTTAACTTTATATGAAATAAATTTAATTTTGTTGCTTGTTTATGTCAATTTATCATCAACTGTTAATTGATGAAGGCTTATTTGATTGAGATTCATGTCTTAAAATGGATTCCGAAATAAACATTTACATCTGCAGTGGGATTCGAAGCTCTGAGTTTTAGATCTGAACACCAGATGGCTGGACATTTATTTTATTCTCATCACTGACATTGGTAAAAGTGAACAACTTCTTAAAAGCAATTTTTTTAAGCGAAAGCCGACATCCACTACAGCAAAAATGATTCGTTTTTCAAATATCTATCAGTTTATACATGACTGTATACATGTACATCAGTGCATACATGTGCATAAACATCAGTTTATACATGTGCATTGTTGTAAAAGTACAATAATTAGCAACAAGTAAATATTTAAGTAGTGTTCAGAACATAAAGACGAAGAAAACAAATTATATAACAGGGGAAATAATTTTTTCCGACTACTTATACAAAAGTTGTTGATCACAAATTTATATTTAATACTGCTTCTGTTATAGAAATTGGTGTTTGTTAATTTTTTTTATCATGTTTGTTTAGTATTTTATCTAATTGGAAGAGTATCTTCATTTTCCTTTTTCTTCTGATTCTTAAGAAATGATATTAACTATAATGTTTAACTATACTAAAATTAGGGAAAAACTTCATTAAATCATTACCAAGTACATGATAAAATGAAATTTTTACTTCATTTAATCATGATCTTGGTTCTAACTTAATTCCAATCTAGAATGAATTCTACAAATATGAAATGATCGAGAAACAGAAATTACAAGTACTTATTCAAGTAATTCAATTACTACTATTTTGTGTTTTTTCTTTGAGCAAATAAAAGCATGAATATATATATATATATATATATATATATTCCAGTCTTCTTCAAGTCAACTACCATCTGAATAATTTACACTTTGGCCTTGATTTTTACAGTTCATGGGTTCAATTCTCACATCGGGTATGGAAGTTTGTAGAGGTTTAAAAGCCAATTTAAAATACACTCCCTGGAAAAATTATCCCTGTTGGGCAAACAATAGCCATAAAGTAACAAACCAAACTAAATTTTTGCTTAAAAAGAATATTCCTTTCTTCAACATTTTTTTTTTTCTTATTTTGAAGAAACATTCCACCGCGGATTACTTATGAAATAAGGAACCACTAAAATTACGTAATATATCCAACAGTTTTCACCATAGATAAGAAACACGGCTTCTATATCAGGAGCGGAAAGAAATTCGCCATTACAAATGGCTCTTTCTTTAGTGGACGATAAATCGCCAGTTGAGGAAGCCCCCTCCTCCGTCTGTGCCCCATCCATTTGATCGGATGCAACATCCATGTGAGAGCAATACCGCAAATGCCATTTCACACAAGACTCTTTCTAAGACGGCTTTTTTTTTTTTTCTCTCTCTCCTTTTACGCTGCTGGCGTTATATTCGTGGAGATTTTTCCTGCTCCCTTCCGATACATCGCCTCATCTGCTCGGAAATGCACTGGAAAGCGATGCTGCCACTCTCAGATTTTAAATTATTTTACGAATTCAAACGATTTTCCTGAC
>JAPDSC010021201.1:0-11456 GCA_026290005.1 Latrodectus geometricus | reverse complement strand
AATATCATATAAATGTAATAATTATGCTTAAAAATTTATCAATATCATTAAACATGAATCATTAAAATATTTTCATATCATTGATAAAGCATTTATAGTTATTTATTTATTTATTATTATTATTTTTTTTAAAAAACTTCTAATCATTCTTTAATTGAATCATTCCCTGATCATTCTTTAATTAAAGTAGATTAAAACATGAAATACAATTAATCTAATTTGTTTAACATTAAATTATGATACAATGAAAGTTGATCTCAATGTAAAAATATTCAATGAATATTAAATTCTTACTTTTTCTAGTGATTTCTCTTTATAATCAAAATCTTTCTTTTGTCTAGATAAATTTCTTTGATTATTAATTGCAAGAATTTTTTTCACTTCAGATTCCAATAAATTCATAGCTTCTATTTTACCATCTTCAGAGGTATCAATTTTCTTTGCTTCTTTTTCCCACCATTCTAGTAAAAAATTTAAAAAGTATTTAATTTCAGAATATTCATTTATTGTAACTAGTAAAATATAATACTATAAATTTTATTAATTTTTTGTTATATTTTGCATTTTCAATAAATAAAAATTATTTTCCTCATTGTAAAATAAAGTATTAATATTTTATCTTTTAATTTAATTTTTAAAACAAGTAAAACAAATAGGAAAATCAAATAAAAAATTTTCTTTCCAAACACTATTTTAAATGAGGTTTTTTTTTTTTTTCCCCCTAAAGTAATACATTTAAAATGATTAAAATTTCTGATTTTTATTTAATTTAAGTATTCTTAAAAATGAATTCAGGAGTATTCTTAAAAAGAAGTTTTGATTATTATGTTCAGATTAATAAAGAAAGAAACAAAACATTTTCAAAAGAAATGTTAATTTTCACGTGTTTTAAAGATACTTTTTGAAAATGATGTTCTTATTTTAAATATAACAAATATGAATATTAATCCTTTCCTTTTTTAAGGAAGTTCTTTATGAAGGATCTTAAAATTCTTGAAAGCAAACATAGTAAAATAAGTTATTGTTGTTATCTTGTATCAGCTAAGCTGGCAATATAGGGTGTACTGGTCCACTTTTGAATGAATAAGTAATAAGTTCTATTCAATTTTCTACCATTAAAAAAATATTACATAAATACATACTTTGTAAATCACTAAATAATAATTTAAAATCTTCTGAAGTTGTTGGATTTAATCTTCTTTCATTTAATTTTTGATTCCAACGAATTTCTCGTTTTGTTCTCTGTTTTAACTCCTCTTGGTCCCAAAGGTATTGATGTCGAACAATGTTCTTTCTTCTAACCAATTCTTGACGAGCAAGCCAACCTCTTGCATATTTTTGCAAAATAATAATCTGATAAGTTAAATAATGCTTATATTGATTACTTAATAAAAATAATAGTGTACATTACCACATATATTTTTATTTTTAAGATGAAATATCATAAACAATCATAGGTTCAATTATAATTTTATACGAGCTGAGGTATTTTTTAAAATAAAGAAGGAAAATAATAGTATTTAGATTAACTTAAATATTCTAAAATATTTCATAGCAAAATGAAAATACCTATATGAACTCTCATTTATTTAAATGTAATTTTTAATGATAATCTAAAGTAGATTTCTGATAATCCCTTTAGTCACAATATGACAAGTAGAATGACTAGAATTGCTTAAAAGTTTAGTTAATCAAACATTTTTTATTTCACTAAATAATGTGAAATATATTTATTAAGACATTTATTGAAATCATAATTTAATACATACTTTTTTTACTATTCCTACTCTTGTAAATTTCATATTAATTTTGTATCCAGATTGAGGTTATGAAATATACAGAATGAAATTTATATTCATAGTTCATTTAATGATATTTTAATGTTTAACATATAAACATAAAGGGTAATCTGTAATATCTATGGATAACAGTGATAAATTATGTGTATTAATACAACTAATCATAAATATATGCTTCCAGCTAAAGAAGTGTCTTAAATTAAAAAAACTTCTTAAATAGAATTTTTTAATTAAAAATTTATTTTTAAAAATAACTTCCATATACCTTTCAGATAATTATAAAGTGTTCTGGTGTATATTCATTCAATACTGGAGAAAAATTATTTCTTTTGTTGTAAAACTGCCATAGACAAGAGACATTTAAATTTGTTATGTACACCATTTTTCTGCATTTGTTAATAAATATTTTATATAATTTTATTAAGAAGTTATTTTAAGTAAAGTCTTAAAATACATTGATGGTAAACTCTTCTAATGTTTCATTTGCTAATACTTGTTATGGTTGAGTTTTATCCTGTTTACCTTTTAATAGAGGTTATTTTGCATAGATGACTTATATAATAATCATAGTTTAATAATATATAACACATTTACTTTTACTAATATAAATATTTGTATCATTATTAACTATACTTAACTAATTTAATTTGCACTGTTAATCTATTTTAACAGCCATAGAAATGATGTATGACAATTAACAAAATCTGTTCGAGAATTTTTAAACAAATGTTCAATCTATAAATAATATAATATAAGTATTTCAAGTAGTTTCTAAAATTTGAAAGCTGAATCATTTTAAGATGAAATATAAAATGATTTGCACAAAAACTACACGAAAAAATGTATTGGATGATTAGTAGTCTAAACCGTATGACATGTGAATTTAAGATCAAATGATATATGTCTACTAAATTTTTAAGGACAAAATATGAAAATCGCAAAATATGTGAAATACTTTTCATTTTTAAATAAAGGAATTGTATTTGAATTTTACATTTTTGTTGCAAATTTCAAAAATGATCTTATTTATGAGCAAGTGATTAAATAGAAATTTTATAATATCCAAACAAACCTGATTACACGTGCACTATTTTTTTTAATAATATTTAATGCTGGATAACTTATTACTAACTTAAAATCTTTTTAGAATCCAATGATCTTCATTCACTAAAATCTTATTGAAAATCTTGACCAATAACAAGTATTATAATAACATATGAACCTAATATTTCAATTAAAAGCAATTAGTATACTATGATAAACTAACTTTAAGGAAACTTAACACAGCTAAACCTTTGTTAAGTATCTTTAAATTTACTTTATCATAACAGAAAACACTATTTTATTAAATTTAAATTTTAATAAAGATTTCACTTTAAATAATTATTTTGCATCTTGCTTATTTTAATGAATTCATTATTTGCCTAAAAAATTATCTAAAAGTTTCCATTCTTTTCAAAATTCTATTTAAAATCTCAAAAAGTAGTAGCTGCATTTAATATATTCATTTTACATAATACTATTTCTTTAAATTATTTATTCTATTTACGGGGAAATATATACACATTTTTCTTCTTAAATTTTAACTTACAATTAAAAGAATAGTATCATTACTAAAATCACTGTATTTTTGAATAACTCAACTATTATGTGATTTATTTTCCACAATATTTTTCCTGTTTATTTATTGTTGCTTTTGATGATGACTTTCAATTTGGCTGCTTATTATTTTTTCAAATCTGTTAGATAAAATATTTTATAATTTTTCACAAAAATTACAATCATCCAAATGATTATAATTGTTACTTGATATAAATAAAATTCTTTAAACAAAATTCTAAGGATTATAGAACATATAGAAATTGTATCAAATATGAAATCTCTCTGTTTCATTATGAATCATTATTGTAATGCTTGAACTAATACATCATCAATGAGTTCTTAATCATGAAGATTACTTTCCAATATACACTTTATAAAAAATGCAACATTTACCTATAAATGTGTACCTTAATTGTATAATGTCACAATAATTGCAAATAGTGATGGAATTCTATTAGATCTTAAAAGAAGAAAAAACCTGATAATAAAGATAGTAAATTTTAAATAAGACATAAAAATTCATAAACTCCTGTAAATTTTTATTGCCAGATTACAATTTTCCAAGAAAGCAATATAGTATTAAAACTGTTGCATTTTAAGGTTTATTTAAAGAACATATTTATACACAGTTATTGTATATAATGCTATTGCTAGATTTGATAATTACATTAATAGTAAAAATTAATTTGCATTTTACAATTACCCATTTAAACTTTTTTTATTAAAACATACATTTGATGACAAATAACTTGCATTTTTTAATTTTAAGTCATTAATAAGTAAATATAAAATAATAATTTATTTCAAAAAAAAAAATTTTTTTTTTTTAAATTGTAAATTTACAAAGTTTAAAGGTAAATATATTGTGCAGTATTCTAAATTAATTATCCTTTTACTTATTTACAATAATTTTTTTCCCTGAAAAGAAATTAACGTATTATGAAAAATAAACAATTTATATTTTTTTAAATGAAAAAGCATACTATATAAATATATAGTATACATAACATTCATATATTTTATCTAAACATTACATATATTTGTACAAATTATAAAATCTTTTATAAACTCATTACACTATATATCTGCCCAAAACTTGATTACAAACAATGTAAATGTTTTTGTAAGGTTACCCTTTAGCAATGAAGATAAAACTAGCTTTTGAAGAAACATGGCAGTCTCAAATCTATTTTGGGAACTCAATAGATTGTTTTGTAATTTATCAATCATTTAAGAACATAAATCTTCATAATAATTATAACCTCTCAAAGCTGATAGAAGTATCTACAAGAATTGAACAACATCTGCATATTAAAGATTCTTTATTGTTCTTCCCTCTTTAGTTCAAACTTCAATGTGCTCAAGTATTTTATAAGCTTATTTACATACAAGTGTAAGAGGGTAACTCCAAAAACCTATTATACTATGAGCTTATTTAAAAGTGGTCAGTAAATATATTGTAGATTTAAAACGCGTGCCATTCATATATCACTATTTATGCTATATTAAATTTAATTATTTTTTCAATAATTCCTGGTAAGGAAAGTTCCTTTTTAGTGAATATGGAATAAAAAAATAATAAAAATTATGACCAAAAATGTAAATAAAGAACTATTCAACAAAATATCAAGTTTTTATTTCAAATAGTTTCTTATGGAAATATATAATGACTCTTTATTCCAATTTTATTATTATTTATAAAAATTTATATATAGATATAATTTTTATTTAGTAATAAAAATTGCCTACTAGATTTAATTAGATCTTACTGATAGCAAGAAAAAATGTCCATTTTAACCTTATTATAGTTTATCTAATTTTTACGATATCATTTAAACTTAATTTAATGATCAGTATTAATTTTACAGTAATATTCCATAAAAATAAATATTTGCCAACTTGAATTTTTTCTGGCTGTATCTCAGTGTACGGTACGCTATTTTTATACAATTAATATAATTATACAATTAATATAATTATATAATATAAAATTATATTATTTTATAGAAATAATATAATTTTATACAATATTATATACAATTAATTATAATTGTATATATGTGTACCGTTGTATATATGCGTACCATACAAGGAGCTTACCGTTCACTGGGAATTAACCTTTTTTCTTTTTGCTTTGAAAGAAAAAAACATTCTATTACACGTAATAATACATACTTTGTTTATTAGTTCTTTTTCAATGTCTTCAGCATGTATGAAATTTTCTTTTGCATCTAAGGATTTGTCAGAATTTGAACTGATAAAAATATTTCGTGCTTTTACTTGGGTACTTGCATTTTTCAGAGTTTGCTGAGATTTGTCACTCACTGTTACTGTTTGTGAATCCCTTAAATGCATAAAATATTATAAGCTATATATGAAGCTTCAACAAAAGCTTGAGAGTTCAAAATAAAAAAATAATTATTCTATCAACATATATTCCCTAATAGAATTTCATATTTTTTATAAAATTAATTTATTACAAGTGGAAAAATCATGAAAAATGTGATTGTCTGAAAAAAAAATAAAAATTTGGTAAGTATAAAAACCGTTAATCTGCGCTTTAGGTCCCCTACTCTGCCAACTTGGCGATAAATGCACCAAGCGTGGTAAATCGGACGTTTTTATACCCAATGAGCTCTTTATGGCAACCTCCGTAGGAAATAATTTGCGTTTTTTCGCGCATGCTCATTAATTGTTTTTTTCTTTTAGCATTTTCATTGGTCGTTAATTAGTTTCAGTTTGAAAAATCGGTCATTTTCATTGGTTGCTGATTAGTTAAAAATCATATTCCTTTATCGCCATGGCAACAGCGTTTTTGAAAACCCGCCAAGTACGGGACCCACATCACACTTTCGCCAAGTAGGCAGAGTAGGGGACCTAAAGCGCATTTTCACCATAAAAACATTTTCAATCTTTCATTTAAATCTAAAACTATTTCTCAATAATACTCATGAAAATGTATTGTTGGTTGTAGATTGACAAGAATAAAAACAAGCTATTAAAAATTCATTATTTTCTTTTGAAAGCAAATTTATTATTAAAATGAACTTTACTATTAAAAATAAATTTTTAAGGAATTACATATTTTTTATACAGTAACAATATTTCTATTCCCATTTTATGCATAAATATTTTTATATCAAGATAAATAAAAAATTTTACTTACCTATGAAATTTTAACAGTAAATCATATTTCCATGGTAGAGGTAATGTCTGGATTTTAGCATTGTGAAATATTTTACCAGTTAATTTATGTTTATATCCAACTATAAATTTTTTTTGTGATGGTGAAGCAGCATTATTCCTATTTTCAATATCAGCTGCAGACAGATCCATTAGCAAAGAAGTTTACATGTTCTATTCAAAACATTTAAAAAAAATTATCTTATAAAACAAATATAATAAAATTTCATAAAATAAAAAATGGGAACTTGAAATTTTTAAATTATAATCTAAAATATTTGATAAAATAAACTAAAAATAATGAATAAATATGATAGTAAAATTAAGATTAGAAAAAACGTGCTTTAATTTATGTCTTATTTGGTATCTTTCTAAATATAGTTTATCCTATAAAACATTTTGATAACAAAATGATAAAAGTCATCAATATCTAAATTTTAAGGAATTAAATTATTTTAGCAATCATTTTGAATCTTAAGAAATAAAGTTTCTGCCATTATACACAAGGGTCACTCTTGTATTGAGCAATAGTTTAAAAATGAAAATATGTGTTGGGGATCAGCATAAAGCATCAAAACAAACTCGTCTAAGTCTATTTTTATGTACTATAAACATAAATGCATATAATTATATTCATATGTGTTTATAGTACATTAGCATATAAATCAATATGTATATGCTAATGAATACCAATCATAAATTATAGATAGTCATTAAAATATATAGATATAATGCAGATAAATATATTTAGGATAACAGATAATATACTAAGATAACAAATATAGATAGCATAAGAGAGCATTTTATTGCATTCGATGACAAAATTTAGAATTACTTTTCCCATAAACAAGTGTAAGGTTCAATGCTAACATCATTTATGATAGTGTGCATATAGTATCATTGAAAGATATAATTGGGATAAAATTCTTCTAAAATTAAAAGACAAATATGATTCACTTGTTCAATGGGTAAAGTCTTATATGAGAGCTCACACCCCTGGTGACAAACTGAAAAAAAGCGCTAAAGAAGAAAAAAATAGCGAAATAAGAATTGCAGAAATAGTTAGGTTTATGATATCTAGTGTATCAAAGTAGAAGTACCAAGACTGACGAAATTTATCGCCAACCAAAATTATTTGCGCCAAGAGGGTGAGCTCTTCTAAGATCCATCTATACAATGTATTAGGAAATGAAATAGTTGTAAAAATTGAAATTGAATAGTTGTAAAATTTTTATTACAACTATTTGATAACAACCTTTATTAATTAAAGATTCATAATAAGAAATTAATTTTTATAGGGATTTTGAAGCTACAGCTAATTTGAATTAAAGCCAATTTAACATTTCATTATAACACCAGCTTATCTTTTTTTAAAACATTATAAAATTAAAGCAACAAATGAAGTCCAATTTACAAATACACTATGTATGTAACCATGGAAACGAATTAATGAAAATTCTTAAACACAATTACTAACTACTTCGACATTTCTTAATATATTGATAAATTTAAATTTTAAATGATAGGCACTCCAACCCCTCTGAGGATTTGCTGTAAAATGTTACTTATTTAAATTTTAAAAAAATATCATTAAATTATAAACTAAAAATGACATACCCTTCATTATTAATAAAAATTATAAGCAATAGTTTATTTAAATGAAATTTAATTGCTCGTTTGAATTTCTGATCTATATCCAAAAGTTCTGCAAACTTTTACATGGAAGTTGTAGTACATGGTTAGAATTTCGCTGATTTTTAATTCTTGAGATATGAAGTGAATACAATTTTCTCAGCTTAATCGCTTTTCTGCTTCTGCTTTTCACCTTAGCAAAGTCTCAGTACTACAGATTAAACCATATGTGAAAAATATTGATACATTTCTATTCTATTATTATCTATTCATTACGTTTGAATCTAAAGCTTGGCACATGATTAATTCATTTTGGAATATATGCAGTACCTGTCCGATGCCCAAAGAGGAGAAGGTTAGTTTTCTTATTTAATTCTAAGGGCGTTTACAGTATATTGTCTTTCACGAAAATATTTTATTTAAGTTTGCTTAAAATATTTATCTTACTACATGTAAAATGATTTGAGTTCAAAATTACAATGAAAGATGATTATTATTACTTCGTATAATGGGAGAATTATAAGGATGAACTTATAAACTAAAATGAATATAGGAAATTTGTTTTTGTAATCAGACGAATTTTTTTGAAATATAAAAGCGTTTATACTGAATATTTGACTCTAAAATAATTATTTAAGTAATTTTGTTATAAACACGGAAATCGTACTCTTAAAATAAGCAATTTTGTATGTTGTGTAAATTAAAATATGAATAAAAATTATGTTTTTAAACTTAAGAAATGTGTGTACTAAATTGTCTCATATTTGTGTGTAGTAATTATGCTTGCTATTTATGCTGTGATTGCTTTGATTGCATTATGATTTCTTATTAATTTATTGTAAGTGAAATATAAATTAATATTATTATTAACATTTTAAAAGAAGTTGAAAATAATGATTTATGACTATTAAAATTTTGTATTGTAACGTTTTGTTGATATCAAGTTATTAAAAAGGCATTGACGTAAAAAAATTTTTAAATTGTAGCAACAAAATTTGAATGCATTTTAATATAAAATACTTATCATATATACTCTAAAATGCCAAAAGATTGTGTAAATGAGTTTTAAACAATTAGTTACAAATTAAATTCTTAATAAATCTAAATTTTAAGGAAATTATACTAGTTTTTGACATAAATACTCCAAATGAATTTTACACAATTTTCATGTATACTTTTTGTTTTGATTTTAATCAATTTGGCCTTTATAGTTTAAGGTGCAAAGGGTCAGTACTTTCATAGTCTTATGACTTCAAAAATCTTATTCTATTATATAGATTACCCATTAAATGAAAATTATAACAAACATATTTTAATACCAATTAGAAACATTGACTAAACATTTTTTGATTATAATTGCTTGTCATTTCACTGTAATTTCAAATGTATTTCATAATTAACATTAAAGTAATATTTTACAATAATGAATTTACTTCTGGTGCATATTTTAAAAAATGTTGTAATTGCTATATTTTGTCTTTTTATTTTGATTTATTGTTATAACTTAGAATTATTCTGTTTATATAATGTATTTTGTTTTGTTTTTTATTTTGATGTATATATTTTTTTCTGGGTGCATTTACTTGTTGTTTTAAGTATTCTTTGAATTGGTTTAAATTTTAAAAATATGCACATGTGTTATTTTAAAAATTGCCTAATTAAAAAGCAGATTTTTTTTTTTGTAAATAAAGCAATTAAAAATATATTTATTTATTCATGTGTGTGTGTATATATATCTTATTAAATTATTTTAATACTACATTGTGGACTATCTAACAACTTTAAACAAAAATTAACAGGGTATTTTAATGTCCTCCACATAATTGCCTTCCAAGGGAACTTTTCATTGGCTGTGGGTCATGTGTCACAAAGGATTAAACCTAGAAAACTTCTATCATGATATATAATTTTAAGTAATTAATGTAAAAAAAATTTAAATACATAAAATAATTCATTTATATTGTAACAGTAGACTTATTTAATGCTTTTGAAATCATTATTAATTTGGTACTTACATATTAGCAACTCCTCAACTGTTGGGTTGGAGGGAAAGTTCTGTCGTATGATTGTGATGTTTTGCGATCCATGTTGGAAAATCCATGTTTCACATTTAACAAGTTGAGAAATTGCAGAAGAGTTTGGCATTCATCATACAACTGTTGGAGATCATATTAAATCTCTTGGGTTTGTGTTAAAGCCAAGTGTTTGGGTTCCACATGAATTAACGGAAAAGAATTTGTCTGATCGTGTAAGAATATGTTCATCACTTCTGATCACAATGTGGAGCCGTTTTTGGACAGGCTGGTTACTGGAGATGAAAAGGGAATTCTTTTCGAGAATATTAAAAGAAGAAAATCTTACTGCAAACCAGGAACATCATCAGCAACAGTTCCAAAACCAAGTATCCATCAAAAAAAGTACTGTTTTGTTTGTGGTGGGACAGGAAAGGTCCAGTGTATTACGAGTTGCTGAAACAGGGAAAAAACATCATCGCGGATTTATACTGCAATCAGCTGGATAAATTGAAAGCAGCTATCAAAGAAAAAAGGCCAGCATTAGCTCCAAAAAAGGAATAGTGTTCCACCACGATAATGCTCGCCAGCATACTGCAGTGGTGACATTTAAAAACTGAATGCGTAAAGATTGGAAATCCTTAGTCACCCCCTGTATTCACCTGACATTGCACCCTCTGATTATTACCTGTTCAGATCTCTGCAAAATTATCTAACGGGAAAAAAATTCAAGTCTTTTGAAAGTGTTTCTATGGCAGTTGCTGACTATTTTCACTCCATGGATGAAAACTTTTACAAAACAGGAAGTTACTGGTTACTTGGAAGATGGCAACAGGTTGTAACAAATAACGGAGCATATAAAATTGATTAATATTAAAGACATATTTTTATAAATGAATTCAAATATTTTCATTAAAATACGACAGAACTTTCCCTCCAACCCAAAAATTTCATGCCAAAACATAAGTAAAAGTAACTCTTACTCTTTAGTAAGAAAATTTCTTTTACTAATTATGAAGAAATTACTTATAATTATGAAACAAATTTTCTATAAGGAAATTTCTTTAAAATTCAATTGGCTTAAAAAGCTTCCATGGCACTAATATATAAGTACCATTAATTTTTAATCTAATTAAAATCAAAAATATTTGTATTAGTTTGTACAAAAATTTATTTATATGATCTGAAAGTTTGATTGAAAAATATTATATGTACATAATTACAGATA
>JAPDSC010021197.1:130497-153796 GCA_026290005.1 Latrodectus geometricus | reverse complement strand
ATAAACAGTTTTAGTTCACGGTTTATTTCAATGAAAACGATTTTTAACGAATGACTCGGAGGAACGGAGTATCATAATTTTATATCTGTTTCTTATATGTGTCGATTGTTTTTAAACTTAAAAACATTTAGTTTCTACGGACTTTTTATTTTTTTAAGCCTAGTATACTAAATGTTTCTGCACGTGTATGAGTATGTAGAGTTCCTGTTACTAGAAATTAAATTTTTTTCTTATGTTTGTGCTTAATTGACGTCTGGAAAATTCAACTGTGAATCATCACAAAAAAGAATTGGTAAATCAACTTAATTTGTCTGTTTTAGATTAGTGAAGGTGAATGTCAAATGCCATCATTGATAAAAAAAAAAAAAAGTCCGTCATAAGAGACCATGTCCGGTCAATTTAGTTAAATGGACTGAAAAGATAATTATCTGTCACATCCTTTTGAATATATCAAAGGAAAGTGACTGCATAAAAGAGTAAATGTTTGTATTAGATAAAAAGTTTGAGGTTTTTAGTTTTGGTTGATATAAACTTGGTTCCATCAGTCTAAAAAGTTGCATTTTTGCGTTCATAGAGATTCCCAAGAAACAAATTTCAGGAGTTTCAATTTTTCTGGTAAACACACGTTGAAGGAATATTATGTCAAATATTCTTAAACACTTGTAATTATGCTCCTCCGCTATTTTTTAATAATACATTCGAATGATGAAAGCTATAAATATTTATTAAAATTAAAATGCACATTTTTTTTTGATTAAAATTGGTTGTATAAAATTAATTATTTCTCAAAAGAAGTAGTGAGTCTACAACGAAAATAGAAATATTTCGATTTGAGTGCTCAAAATTCTTTCAATCTTTTTAACTGAAATCTTTATTCAGCTTGTCTACTAAATTTTTGTTTGGGGTTGAAAAAAGAAAAAACTAGATGTAATGGAATAATTTTGATATCAGGATGTTCGTTTTTGGCTTAATTATATATAAAACAAAAGTTTTTTTTCATTTTAAAATTTGGCTTATAATTAATTTAACCTTCGTTAATTCTAATTTGAACTAATTATAAAGTTGTTTAGGTTGCAAGTTCATTATTCTAAAGTTATGCTCTTTTCAGATGTGTGATTTTGCTTTCCTTCATTACAAACTTCTCAACTGTACGTAACCATCTGAGAGAAAATTATGCCATAAAAATTTTCCTTTTCTAAATATTCTCACTCAAAAATTTGATTATTTTTCAAAATAACAATGGTATTTAATATTATTTTTTCAAAATTTAAAGGTATTGCTTTTACCTTGAGCAACGAACGCGTTTTTGACTTTCTCAATGTGTTGCCAATTGGCAAATAAAAGTGTTCCGAATTCGATATTTAATAACTTCATAACTAAAAGGAATTTTCAAACATTCCACACTTTATTCGATTCATCTTCATATATGAATTTTCATTTGCCGTGCAAGCAATCTTTTTTGAAGAAACATGAGGAAAATGTAGAAGTACCTTCCTTTTTTCAATTCCTAAGTTTTTCCTAAAGGTGACTTTCTTTCGCGGTTTCTGAAGGAGAACTTTTCAGATATTAAGTGCTTCAATCACCTTACTTCTTGGAATCAATTAAGCAAATACATTTATAGTGCACACCTTAAAACTATGAAAGCTCTCTGGGGGATTTGAAGATTGCACCAAAGGTCTTATGAAGGACCTGGACACATTCTTGCTTGTCTGGGCCGCTTTACGCACATTCCACTTTTAGTTTTGGTCTTCTTCAGAGTGCACAATTTCATGGACTACGATAACCTCGGGGATGTGCAACAACAACAACATAGTCCAATTTGGTTTGTTTGTCGATCGATGATCAATTTTTGCACATGAGGCCTAATTAGACCAGAACTTAAGTTGATTTCAAACCAATACAAACATTTAACCACAAGGTGGGATTTGTGCACACAAACTGCTGAACAGAAAGCAAAATCGGTTACTAGCTCAGCCATAGTCAAAACAATCTCATCTTTAAAACGAAGAAGGCATATACTTAAGTTCTTTTTTTAATTAAATATTAGCCGAAATTTCTGCATAGTAAGATCACAGTAATAGAAGATCTATTTGATGGAGTTTAGTTTAAAAAAAAAATAACTATCAATCTTGCTAAATGAGAATCATCATCGTCCTGTTGAAACACATGAGACTTCTAACATTAAGTTCTTCAAGAATTTCTAAAAGAAATTTAGTACTGTATCAGTTAACGGTGACGTCTTTTATATTTCTAGCTTGATGGCTTATACCAATCCTGTACTTCTAAAGAAAACGACATTTATTACTTTTTTTAATGATACGTGAGTTTTTCGCCATTGTGTGGGCAGGAGATAATTTTTTTAAATATCAATATCCACATCAATCAATGCTGTTTTCATCACCATTCTAGAAATTATGAGTTAGCTACCGTATTCAAATGATTCGTATGTTTCTGTACTGATTCTGATATAGTCCTCTGTTTGGTGCTCAGAAAAATTATGGGAAACCCAATGGCAAGCGATTTTTTTCATACACAATTCTTCATGCATAATTTTATGTTATTGTGGATTTTCTTATGCTAAATTAATGTTGCATCGTTTGGTGAGCTCCAGGGTCCCTTTAAGATCACTTGCCGAGGGCAGTGATTGGGAGGGTGACCACATTCTCCCTCACTGAGTTTCTGGAGTTGGAGACATAATCTGTGACGTCCTTCCGCTGGTGTGGCGAGATGTGGAGAGCCCATACAGGCTGTCAAATAATATTTCAGTATATTTAATAATAATTTATCTTTAAACTTATTTGGTGGTTTCTTATTTATTAACAACATATTGTAATCATAATATCTACACTCCTTTCTTAAATTTTTGTTTATTTATTATCAATATTCAAGTTTTTAATCTTTTTCTTTCTCGTCCAACTTTTTTTGAAACTTCATATTTGATAATTTCTCAGGTATTTTATTTTCATATTTTTTCCTTATATGAAGTTTTTTGTTTAGTTAATTTTTCAATTTTTTTTATATTCATATTTTACTTCTACATTTTTTTGTTAAGTTTGTATAGTTTAAACTTTAAAATATATTAAACCATAAAATATTACCATCAAATCAATTTTTTTACTAATGTATATCAAAAGGATTATTTTCTTTTAGGAACATAAATAGCATAATAATTAAAAGAAGAACTTTAATGCTATTTCATATACAACGATTTATAGCAAAAACTTCTTCTCAGTTCTTTACAAATTATAAATAAATATATTTTACTGAAGATATAAAATTCCTTCATCCTTTATTTATTTATAATAGATAATTACTATATGACAGAAAAAATAGGTTTAGTACTGAAAGGAAAGTCCTATTCTCATATGTTAAAAAACATAAGTTCGATACCAGGTCCCACTGAAGAGTGTCTTGCTAAGGAGACCTTTGAAAGCTAAACTTTCTTATAATCAAATGTTCTCTCCGTTGGTATGGAGAGAAAGTTTGGAAAAAAAAGCTACCGAATCAGGTTCAAACTCTTTTCTTGATCGTGATTCAAAATTTCAAGGGGTTAGCAGAATTCAGCAAAAAGGCTTTGATCAGCAAAACAAAAAAAGAAAAAAAAAATTGCAAATGTATGCATTAAAAAAATAAAATAATAGTTCGTAGTGATTTTTTTTTTTATCATTATTAGTCTTTTTTTTTAAATCAAATTACGCGTTCAGAAACTTCTGTTATCAAATTCTAATAAAATTAACTATTTTGTAATCTTCTTTAATTAACTAACTACAGTTCTTCCTAAGCGAGAATTCTTTGTTAAGGTCATACTTTAAAATTAACTCCCCAGATAGCAGGTATGGTTTTCATTCGATTCCTGATTTATTTTGAAAGTTATCAAGAAATTGTTATTTTATGATAATCCGTTTGAAAACAATTTGAAAATTAAACAATAAGACAATTTTTTTTGAAAAATCAGTTGTCATTGATTTTATTAGTTTATATATTAAACACAAACCTTTTCCAAAAGAGTAATACTCTAAGAAATAATTTTTTAAACTTACACATAATTACAATAAGTCATATAAGTTAAAACCTGTGTTCTTGTTATGGGTGAATGCTAATTGAATAGTTTTGTAATTTTGAAAAATGGTGGGTTGAATTTACATTTTTTTCTATAGCAAAAAAAATAATTCAAAATTTAACTTCCTCTAGAATTTCTGCAATTTCTTAGAAATTGCAGAAATTCTACAAAAAGAGCCTTTCTATGGAAAGCTTTCGCATGCATTAATAGGAGGGATATTCAGAAATTTTGTAAAAATATTAACAGCAAATTGCTTTTTAAAGAATTGATGAAGTGATATGTTTTTTTAATAGATGGCGCCAGTGTCGAATCATAATCCTGAACAACAGCATTCTTAGGAATACATCTGTGTTTGCTTATCTTGTAAAGAAAATACTCCATATGCATATTATGAAAAAGTATAACAATTACAAAATTTGATATGTTTTTTCAATAGATGGCGCCAGTGTCGAAACATTATCCTTAAAAGTATTCTTAGCAATACAGTTCTGATTGCTGCTAATGAAATAAGTCTTATTTATCTTGTGTAAGAAAATACTCCCTATACTTACTATGAAAAAGTATAGGAATTACAAAATTTAAGTATAGTGCATAAAATTAAAAAATAAAACTTATGACGTGTTTTGTCCCATTATTCCGATATGATTTTTAGGAAGTGTCTAAAATTATCCTTTTGGAAATAACCAGGAAATTCAGCTCACATTGGGCACCAAATGTTATTCACCCCTAATCAGATCTATTTTATCCATGTTATACTGACAAGTATTGACATAATCTCTTTTTCAGACTGAACAATCTGTCTACATTTACAATGGTGTTATTTTCATAAAAAGAAGAAAAATCTTCAAATCAGTTTTTATGTTTTAGCTTCTTTTAAACAGAAATATCCAATTAGTTATTCCGAGTTGCAATTAGGATTTCCGTCTGAAGAGTCTCTTAATTTAGGATCGTCAATAAACCCGGAAAAAAGGAATGCATTTATGTTTTTGCTGTGAAAACAAAGTGTATTCTGCCCGCCACTTTACTTTCACCCTCTTCAAAATAGAATCGGAGTGACCTAATAAACGATATTCATTCACCTTTCTCGCCCAGGGCACGAGGCTTAACGATCAGAAAGAAAAAAAAAAGAATTTCATTTCCTTATTTCGAACTTTGGCGGCGGATTAACGAGGCAATCTTTCCAGTAACTTCCTTCGTGTTCGTGACGCATTTTGTGAATGAAATCGTTCGTGGAATATCCTGTTCGAACGACGAGTTCGTACAAACAAGACAAGAAGAAGGCGGAACACTCAAAAGATAGAATACGGTGATTTTTTTAATCGACGCTGACCGAGCTCGAGTTGAGTAGTGCCCCGCGACCCACGACGAAAAGCAGACGATCTTTCTTTCTGCTGATAAAATTCATTCGCGATATCGGCTTTTACTGAAAAGGTTTTAAACATGCTGTCTTCGGTGTGTATCGCTATTTTAGGGGTATTTTCCTTCAATAATTTTATTGTTGTCGAATCTGGTAAGTATTTTATTTAAAATTTTATGTATAATATAAGTATTTTCTTAGGTATTAATAGGTAATATTTTGATAAAAAAAATAAACATATACACATTTATTTAAAATTCTTTTAACATAAATTTTAATCCTTTCTCGTATTCCAATTGTATGGCAAATGTTTTGGTTTCGTTATTCTAGAATAATGAAAATAATTCTATTTTTTAATGGCAAATTAACGCAATAGAATCGCAAATATATATATTTTTTAATTTAAACTATCAGAGCTATGAAAATGACTGTTTTAATATCTCGTATTAGAAAAATATTTAATGCTAAATTTCAATATTGTCTTTATTTTTTAGATAGTGCAACTTTAAAAAGTTCGTTTGAAATAAACGAATACTAACCTGACATAGGTATAATAACAAATTAAATACAGGCAGCAAGTACTCAAGATTTAGACACCGAAACTCTAAAAGTTTATTAACTTTGTACCACAAAATTTGGTTCATGTTCTTTATTACGAACTGTTTAGTTTTAATACTTAGGTATTTTAATACTATTACATATTAAATTTGTTAACATATTAAATATTGATTAACATATTAAATTTGTTAAGGTGAATCCAAATTATTTTATTATTGAGGCGCTTAAAGAATACTTCGTTTCTAACGCGAATATTTGCTAATTTATTTCAAAATTGATGCGAAAAAAATTTATAAGCGCAGACATGAATTATTTTAAAATAGTTCTATTTGATATTTAAGTTTTTAAAATAACTTTCCTATTTTAAAACGAAAGTTCATAATCAATACGTAAGTATTTTTTATAAAAATAAATTAGCCAAAAATATTTTAATTGTATGTTTAATCTCTCGTTTAACCCATTTAATTCGTTTATTTGCTGTTTATTTTAAGGAAATAAACTTATAAGTGTTACTTTTAAATGAGACTATTTAAATATAAGCTATTCAAAGCTAGCAAAAATTGATAAGAAAGCTAAATGTATTACTCATAAATGAATAGTTCGTTATACTATAAATATTTTATCAGAATTTATGTTGGCTGTAAAGGCTAAAAGACTGTGCACTGTACTACGGATGGCAAAAATTGATAAATAGTAAAATGTATTGCTAATTAATGAAATGTTTCGTAAAATATGAATGTTGTCCTAAGCATTTCATGAGTATTATCATGAACATTTTGTCAGAATTTAAAATGGCTGTAAGGGCAGATATAGCTAAAAGAGCTATATTGGGAGAGGATTATATTAGTCTGGGGAAAAAGTAATCCATTATTTTTTCGGTAGACGTCTGTAGTGATCGCTGTCTCGTGAGGTATCAAACAATTTCAAATTTATGCTCATTGGAAAGGTGACATTTGACACTAAAATATTCTCTTGCGGTTTTTTGTTTGATTCATTCAGTTATGAGTACAAGGTTTAAAAAATACAAGACCACAAACAGAAAATTCGATACATTTTAATTTTTCTTTTAGAATGGCGAAAATGCTAACCAGGTGACTAAAATTGTGAAAGGTGTTTATCGTCCTATATTTGACTGTAACAACCAGTTACGCACAATTTTGGTTTCGTCAATTCCGTTTGGGTATTTGGATGCTAAAGATGCACCTCGCATGGATACAACATCGTCGAGAATGTCTATAAAATATCAAAAATGATCAAACTTGACAGCATGTCAGCAGTCGTAGCTTTGCACAAGACCTAAAAATCTGCATGAAAACTGTTTTAAACCTTTTTACAAAGCGAATCTGAAAGAAGTTACAAAAAGTTCATGTAAAAATAATGGATTTCTTTTTCCCCCAAACTAATATAAATAAATTACAACTTAATATATAAATAAGTAAAACTATAGTGTTTCCAAAACGTGATTTTGAAATTGGAGAAAGTGATCACACGATTTTTTCAGTAAAATGAAAATAAGAATTGTTTTAATTATGAATTTTAATTTACAGGTTTTTTATGATGTGTACTAAATAATTTTTTCTATTTGTACTTTATTTATAAAGGGAAAGAAATAGATTTAAAGTGTAAAATTTTTTTTCTATTTTACGAACTACAATTTTAAGAACTATTTTATCGGTTCCTAAGTGTTTGTAAAAACGAGCGTCTATTGTATAAAGATGATAGCAATTTGCGAAGATCATTTACATTTTAAGAATTTTATGTTTTTGTATTTAATAATCGTAAAATAAATACTAGCTACGATACGACACACCTTTTTAGAGATTTTGAAATTTCATTTTTCAAATTTTATTAATTTCCTAAAACTAATAATTTGAATAAGCTTCTGAAATAAAGGTCACAAAAATCTCAAATCGTCATTATGTATAAAATTATGTTAATGAAACATTGATTTCCTAATCATTTCAAATTCTTTTAAAGATTCAAAGTTTAAATTTTAGAATTTAAATAATTAACCTTGATTCAAAAGTTTTAGTATACGTTTATTTCATCACAAATCTTAAATTTAATATTTAGTTTTAAATTAAGGTTTCTATTTAACCCATCGTTTGTTAAATCCAATTTTTTTAATTACAATGTTCTGTTAAAAATCTTGAGGCTATTTTAGAAAAACCTGATAATTTCTCAGGTGGCTTGGTATTTGAAAAAATATTTTTTTTTTTTTTTTTTTTTTTTTTTTTTTATTATTATATTTTAATATCATAGTGCCAAAATAAAATGTTTTTATGTAATAGAAATAACTCAATATTTCAATTTTTCTCTAAATAAAATTTTTAGCAAAAATTTTTAATTCAGTAATTGAAAAACCATTTTTCTCTTATCAATTCAACAGTCTATTTCTATAAAGAACTTTTAATGATTTTTTTAATTCTCTATTAAAATGAATATCAAGCAGAAATCCAAATGGTTAGCGCTCTGACAATTCGATTCGACCGTTCATGCGTTCGATTCTCACGGGTGTTGATATTTTTAGTAGTTCGGAGCTTTAAACTGATGGTTTCGACCTGTTATTACGGTCTTGATGGCAACCGAAATATTAGTGCTTTGATCTTCGAGTCAATAGTTTGTTGGTCTTAACTCCCACCTCGAACTTGAATTTCTGTAGTGGTTCGGAATCCATCTTTAACTTTAAGTCCGCATCTTGTTTGCCCCCGTGATTATATAGAGACAGCCAGACCGGTGAAACTGACACGAAACTCTGACATTTGATTTATTTTAGAGTTCATATTTATATCAGAACTCATATTTTCTATTTACGATGCTGTTGCCTTTAGTTCAACAGTTCGTGAACTCGAATCCCACCTTGGGCTTCGAAGTTTGTAGTTAGGATTCTACTTTAAGCAGTAGGTAGGATCTAATTACTCATGTGCAAAAAATGATCATTGAACGACGAACAAACCATCTGTTTAAGATATTAAAAGAGAGCTGATGTGATTTACATTATTACATGTTTTATTTTAAACAGTAAAAATAAGGAATTTTATTGAAATCAGTCTTTGAAATGTTATCTCGTGAAGTATTAGCATAGTTGAGTAAACAAATGGTGTTGAAGAACTTGAACAGCACAATTATTCAACAATAGGATACATGACACCTGCATTTTCTCGCTTCGCTATTCATTTTATCATCAAAACTTGAACAGCTGCACATTTTATGAGATTGCAGGACTGCAAATCTTTCATTTAAATATTTAGTCACTCCCCTTTTAAACTAAACTTCACTTCTATTATAAAATTAATATTAGCACTCAAATCGGTGGAAATTTAACTCGCCTTGTATGCTCTAAATCTTCCTCGTAAATTCGGGTTACTTTAAGCATCTGATGATGAAACATCTAATATTTTTTCTTACATATTGTAAACGTGACTAGAAATGCGTCAGATAAAAATTAGTTACAAGTTTCATAATTTATTAACATCTTAGTTATCAAATGCTTAAGCATTCTTTTTAAATCAGTAACTCTCTTTCAGTTGGGCTATTTTGGAAGTAAGAACTTGCTATAGTAAACTGTTGATTTTTCCTAGGTAAAATATTAACGATGTACGTTCAAGAATTCCTTATGGACTCTTACAATTCCTTTGGCATATCGATGTTAACAACCTATGGGACGCTTTTTCTAGACGTTAATTTGGAAACATCTGTTTTGTTTTTGGCGCGTAAAATATTTACTGAAGGGAATAGAACTTCGCCATAAGATGTGGAGCTAAACTAATACCCGAAAAATTAGCACTGTGATCTTTTTCGGCACGCCACGTGAATTCATGGGTTCGATTCTCACCTGGGGATTTGACAGTGTATATCACATAACATAATGTCCTAGGGCTGTTGTAAAGTGTTTTAGCACCCATCGCGTCAAATAACTTCCGGGACAAGTTTTCATCGATTAAAGGTCGTAGTCACATGGTGCAAGAGAGGAATTTCGGAAAACACCCAAGTATGCACTGTGGCAAATTCATAGGGAAGACAGAAGCGTTGGAAGAAGAATCCATTTTGCGTTGGCAGTATCGAACCTGGGAGATTTCACTCCGAAGAGTGATATTCTATCACAAGGCTACGGTTAACCTCTAATTTCACTTGGATTTGGATGTTTTGTAGTAATTCGAAATCTATTAGAAGCTGTAGGCCCTAGTCTTTCGAGCCCCACAGGCTCAGTAACTTCATGCCGCTTCCTGTTAAGATCAACAAAGTGAAGCATTACTTGCCGCAGTCAATGATTGGGAGGTTGACCACATTCTCCCTCATGGTTACAGGGTTCCGTGGGTTGGGAAATCGTCCACATTAATCTGTGAATTCCAAAGTCCTTCCGGTGGTGTGGCGAGGATGTGAAGTAAACAAGTTTCATTTCGAAATTTTGATTACAGTGTTTATAAATATAAGTAACGCTGAATTAATGTTTGGAAATATAAGTAACGCTAATTTAAATTTTCTATAAAGTTATTTATACCATTTTTTGTGTGTCGAGTGCCAACCTGACACCCAGGCTGGCAGTATAGGGTGCGCTTCTCCACTTTTCCAACTAAACCATAATTTTGTGTGGAGTTCGATTTCCTCAATACAAACATGCATTAGGTACCCATTTATAGGGTAATCAACTATTCATACAAGGAAAGGACAAAGAAGAGAGAAAGTAAAAGCACACCCATGCCCGAACCGGGATTCGAACTTAGGACCTCCCTATCCACAGTCAGGCACGCTGACCACTAAACAGGATGAGTAAATATTTATACCATAATATATAATTAATTTAGGATAATAAGCATAACGATTCCTGATGAAGATATTTATTTACAAAATTTGATCATTATTTGGAAAAATTAATTTCAATTTTACAATTTTAGTTTTAATAGGGAGTTCTTAGCGGTGCAGGTAAAACCTGGACGGTATCATAAATGTAGTGGGTATGAAATACTTGCCCATCAAAGTTCCTCGTCACTCTCCTCTTCAACTCCCAGCCACAACAGCAGAAGGATCTTGGCCGTCAGATTAACGTGGGCACATTCTCAACCCACGGAGATCCAGCAAATCAGTGAAGTAGGGTCGCGGTGGAACGGTTGGTTAGGGCGTTTTCGTTACCGGAAGGTAGTGAGTTCGAATCCCGGTATATCCGAAGATCCGTTTTGTTCATTGATGGTGACTGGGTCACGTAAAATCTATCTTGGTCGCAATGTTTTTCTCTGTTCCTATTCCAAACTAATTCCTAATTAGTGTTAAAAGCCAGGCTTTGGGTCTCTCATGGTTTCATTTATCTAAATTGGAAAACCTAGATGGTGCTGCCATCTATAAGCCAAAGTTGCCCTCGAAGGGCAGCTTGCTCTTTTTGGACCTTGCGCCAAAAAACCCAACCATCCACACTCGAAGGGGTTGCTCTGTTTAAAAACGGAAGACTCTCTTTCTGACTTCATTGACTCAATCACTAACGGAAGGATTTGGCCTCGCCAAGTGTCATATTAAACAATGGTGAACGAGAATATCATGGTCTCTGCACGCCTTAAATGATGTTTCACTTGGCTGATCTTAACGGTAAGAGCCGTGAAGCTACTGAGCAACTGGAGTCATAAAAAAAAAAACATGTGAACATTTTCTTCGGAAAAAAATGACAAACTTGGTTAAGATGATGCTAAAACAAATTTTTCGCAATAACCGAATTGGTTATCTTTTCATAGGATTACGAGCCTGAACAAGGCTTCCGTGCTTTTTCAACCGTTTATTCTTCAAACTGAAATGCTGATTCATTAGCTGCCGTTCGAGCATAGTCTTGAGTATTTCATTTGAATGATTATTCTAGTTAATAATAAAAACATTTAATAAAACTTTAAACATGATTAAGGATTTTAAAAGGCAGTCTGTCAGCTTTTCTGGGCTGTAGCTTACAGAAAAAAGCCTGTACGAAAATAGCTATTATATCAATTTGTGTGTGCTTGTTTGGTACAAGACAAGTTTCCTTTTTGAGAGGAGGAAACGGGAAAAATTCAGAAATTTCAGCTTATTGAACGCTTTTAGAAAGATGTAAGGTACTACCCTAAATACTGGATATTTGTTTCTAATCCCAGATGGTACAGCGTTGCTCTACCATCTCCATAAAACCAAACATTTCTAAATCCAAGAAACAGTAAATGGATTCCTTAAAATTTCCGTGGAACGGTACAACCCCAGCATCTGAGAATATGGTCAGGGGAGGTCTGTTCAGTCCTGTATCAATGACCCTCCCAAAAGTTCCTCTCTTCCGGAACATATCTTGGGTATTTGAGGCTATTCGATTGGCCTTTTCCTCAAAATATTGAGCTAGTGATATCAAGGGGGGTCTTTTACAAAATACCAAGTGCATTCAGAAGGGATTCTCCAAAAGGCATTTAATTCAATCTTTTTTATTGAGATTTCTGTGTAAATCAAACTGGCGTTTCATACAGGGCGTCAACAGAAGCTGACTTGGCTAAGTTATCATTTTGTGACCATTCAAACTAACATTGAATGGGACACACAAGTGTTGTGTGCTCATCAGAAAGCCAAACAACAAGATCAATTAAGGCTTGCCACATCCCCCATGGTCGTCCAATGAGAAAGACGTGTGCGACAGTAAAAAGCTCAAAACACAGAATTGATTTCATGATATTGGATAGGGAGCATCTTCAATTGATCCGAGGACTTGGAGTATCAAAGGTAGAAGACTTCCGGTAAATTGATCACTTTAGCTGAACAAAGTGGAATGGCCTAGGATGACTTTACCACGCCTACTTCATGCCTAGGGTGGCCCTATCAAGAGTAAATTCTTGGCATACTTCACCCATTCCGCCCCAAAACAGCCTACGTTACTATAAGGCAGCAAGTAGGACTAGGAAGGGAAATAGCTAATATAACGTCACTAATCTCCATTTGAAATGGACGACACTTGTTACCATAGTAATTGCCATGCACCACGATACTTGGCGGGAGCTATTATTGAAGTAAAAAGACAGTGCAAAACTTCCGGAGAAATATTGTAATTAGTAAACATCGTAATTTTTAAAATTTAAAACGCTATTTTGCAGTGTAAAATGAGGTCTTGCGTGTGGATTATCTAAAAACAAATTGAATAAGGTGTGCCTTTAATTGTATGTCTCCGTCGAATTAGTCTAAGTGTCCAAAAAATGAGAAATATCCCATCCGTAAGAAATATCCCATAAAGTGAGAAATATCCCATCCGTCGGAGCAACCTTCAGAAGACAGACCAAAATGATTGGCCCCAACCATCTCAATCACTGCTTATATTGGTAAAAATATTAAGTGAACTATTTTTGAAAGAATGAGATCAGATTGGTTGAAACCAAATTATATTCTGCAAGTTGCGTCTTTTTCTCTTCAAGATCAACAAGTACTTGTATTCTAGAAGCTAAAGTTTTTTGATGCGTGTTTCCAAACATCGATTGGTAAAGTGTCAATCTTTCGAGTGACACATTCTGTTTTGACAAAGTTTAACTGTCTTGCGAAATTATTGCGCAAAAATATACTTTGTACACATTCTTAGAAATCTCAATGTAAATTTTTTTTTTAATTGTCAAGGTATTTTGAACCTGGGAGCTTCTAAAACCTTAATTAAAGGGGAACTTTGAATTGGAAAATGTTGAAAATTTGTGGTTGGAAAAGGAGTTTAAGCGACTTTGTTGGTTGATTGACAGTGCGGTTTGTTTATTTCTCGTTTGTAATGAGCTTATATTATATCAAGTCCAGTTTTTTAACGTTGATTGTGCAAGCGAATTTCAAACAATAACGGAATTTTGTCTGCTTCATTGAAGCATGGATGAAATATTCTGAAGATTTTTATGCAATTAACTGAAATATCAACAAGATTTTATATTAAAATAAATTGTGAATGTATTTTCAAATCTTGCGTATTTTCAAAAGAATAAAATTTCTATTACCTTTTTTACTAATTTATTTTAAATGCTTAATTTAAAATCCCTTAAATAACAGAAAAATTTTAACAAATTTCTATATTACTTAATAAAACTGAAATGCATTTTTTATTTCAATTAAAATAATGTATTGTCACAACTAACTTCAAAGTTTTAAGCTAATATTTTTTAAACACCCTTAGCTAACTTCAGCTAATTTTAATGTTTTATATTAAGCTGTAAAGAATGTAAATTTATTATAATACCAACTCAAAGAAAACATTTGTCTGCGTTTTATAAAATATGTAATTTTTTCTTAAGTTTCTTTTTATTAACCATAAAGTGGTTGTTTCTTTCGTTACATGTGTACGTTGATCATGTGTACGTCACTTTTCTCAATTTTAGTACTGTAGGTTATAATAAAATAAAGGATGCTTAAATTCCTTTGCATTTTTAAATTTGTATAACCGCCACAAGTGAATCGAAGCTTTCAGTGGAAAATTATTTATCTAGCTCTCTGGAAAATATGATTCGGAAAAAAAATATCCATTTTTTTAACTAATTTTACCCAACTTTTAAAAATGATCAGCTAAAAACAAATTGAATGAGATAATTAAACATTGCACTTAATAAACATCTGCATTCCGATTCAATTCCCGCTAAGCTGGCTACCGAATGGTTCATTCTTATGTTTCAGTTCTAAGAGTTCATGGATTTGAATCCCACCTTGAGTTTGGATGACTGTAATGGTTCGGAAACCGCTATAAACTGTAGGTGGGGTCTAATTAGCCCTCGTATGCAAAAAAAAATGATACGTTTAGCGACAAACAAGCTTAACTAGATGTGAATATTTGTAATGGTTTAGAATCCATCTATGAATGTTCGAATTGTTCCTACAGTGCAGCGATCGCAGATCAATAAGCCATAAGTAACTGAAAATGGGAGAACATTTTATGATTTTGTATTCGAATTTGTTTCAAAAACAATTAGTGAGTTCGAACTCCGGTGTTAGTATTTGTCGCAATTCGAAATCTATTAGTCCTGGTGTGGAAAAAAAAAAAAAGTTTAACAAGCGAAACAAAGAAGGCAATATGATATCGAATATAAAAGTATTTAGAGTCGAAATTTACAGATTCCATACTTAACACGTTTTTATGCGAAATACAAATTATACGATTTATTTTATTTTTGGTTTCAAATGAACGTAAGTTCTTGAGATGTACGTGAATGAATTATTACCACATATTAGCTTTGGGAAGCTTCTTCCAAATGTCTCAATCTTACAAAGAAACTTGAGTAAACATAAATCGCTTGCCTTATCTTCGCTGTTTTCTTCATTTTAAAGAAAATTCCATGAATATTTCTCTTACAGTTCTGTTATTCCACATGCAGTTGAAATCTCATTTCATAAGTACATAAGAATGGAAATTTCTACTTCCGAGAAATCTTCCGCTTCCTTTGCTTCTTTCCTGTGAACTTCAAGGTAACGTGAGGAGCTATTGATGTTGAGCATTTTACATTTGCATGAACTTTGGAGTGATCGCAGATGTTAATTTTTATGATCCGTTTACTTAAAAAGATAAACTTTAACCCTAATCATCATTAAAAGCACTGCGAGATGGAAAAAAAAAAAAAAAAAAAAAAAAAAAAAAGCTCATGACTCGGACAAATTTGCCCACTCCTGTGATAAAACGTTGCAATTGTATTTACAGTGTGCCAGCTCAGATGTGTTCTTCATCACTTAATCATGGTGTAGAATTACGAAGTGGTTGGCTACTTTAGAATCTTTGGTCGGCAGAAATAGGCAGTCAGAAGCGCGACGTAATGCATTCAGTTGCCACCTACAATGTCTAGTGGTCAGCGTGCCTGACTATGAGTAGTGAGGTCCTGGGTTCGAATCTCAGTACAGGCATTGAATGTACGTTCTGTTTCCTGCCTTTCCTTGTATGAAGGGTTGCCTACCCTATACAAGGGTACCTATGGCATATGTGTTTAATTATAAAAAAAATCATTTCCAATTATCCTCTTCAATGTGAGCTGTAAACATAGAGCTCCAAGAACGTCCGTCATAACCTACTTACCTGTATGCAGTAAAATGGAAGGCAGTAGGTTGGTAGAAAAAGGCTCATAATAGACTGGTGGTGTATTCTATACTAATCTAGCCAAAAACTCGCCTTATCCGTGTTAAAAGCTTAAGTGGCTCCAGTCTTTCCTTTGGTTGGGAATAAAGAGTAATGTGCCAGCTCTGACATCGACTGTGTCATTTGACAGTCATACAAAATCTAAGGCATCTGCTTCAGTTGGCGGTCGGTCAGAAACACGTTGTAATCACTTAAACTTAACCTGAAATATGGTAGGTGGTGGTTGGTAAATGTGTATCTCTCTCGTATGTATTGGTTGAATATCCGATTAAATTGTATGGTATTTCATTCATAGAAAATAGCCAGGTCAAGTGTTGAACTCATTACTTAATAGTGGTTTTAAATTACGAAGCAACTATCATTTTGTGACATCATTCATAAAAATAACCGACTAGAAATACATTGCAATAATCAACCAGAATAATATGCATTTTTTACTCAGTTTTATTTTTGTTCATTTGTTATTTTGAATAGTTATGTTTGGGAATAAACTTCATTTCGTGTGATTCTACTTCTACAAACTAGTGAATAAAGAAATTATTCATTTTTCAAGATTTATTGTAATCTTAACTATTACGTGTCACCTTTTTCTTGAATTATTTTGGATAAAGACATGAAAATATGTGGGGAAAATCGAAGTTTTAAAGAAAAAGGAAAAAAAAATTGTTCATATATTCTTTACAGTAATAATTTAAGAAAATAATTTTGAGGATTGTTTAAATATTACATACTTGCGAATCTCTAGGCTAGATTGAATTTTATACGTGAATGGAAAAATGTTTTACCTCTGACTTTTTTTTTTTTTTTAAATCAATTTTAAGATTAAAATAGAAGTTACATAATGTTATGCTGTCAATCCCAAATGATTGTTGATCAAATAATAAACTTAGAAATTCCTACTGCATAATTAGTTTAAAAATAATTTTTAATAAAAATTAAAAAAATTGTGTTATATATCAATGTGCATAATATATAATGAATACTGATTATCAATACATGATATGAATCTTATTTTGCTGAACAAGTTTTAGAAATATTCGGTAACTTTATAAGGTTAATAAGGCCTAAAAATTTATTTTAATTTTTTCCGTATTTTACCGAGTACATGATTCGTTTGATATTTTAAGTATAGTTTTAATTTTTCTTGGGAAAAATTACAAGCAAACTTAACTGTGGTTTTCAAACATTGATTCAGAAAACTAATTTTGTAGATTTTTATGATGGTTTCGAATCTGATTTATACAGTAAATCAGTCAAATTAGCACTCATAATTAGAATTTTTTTTTTATAAAAGGATATAAGCCAAAGTAATTTACGTTTGGTGTCAATGACTACAATTTGAGGTTTATTTATAAAAAGACCTTCGAATGCCAGAGGGGGGGGGAATTAAACAAAATCACGTGGTGATTGTGGCCTGTGTTTAAATAAAACAAAAGCTTTTATGATTTCTGCTAATTCATCTTTTTTTTTTTTTTTTCAGAGTAAATGCTTCAATATTTACATTGTAAATTCTAATCTGAATATGCTGCCAAGACAAAATGTCGAAATGCTTTTTATACTGACCTTGTATTCATCTAAATAATAGATATGAAAATTAAATGCTTCTAGTAATCATTATATGTAAACATTTATATACATAAAAATATACTAAAACATTTTTTGAGGGTGTCCGCGGCAGAATTAGCTGCCGAATTAGGTTAACGGTCTGGCTTTCTGTTCAACGATTCGTGGGTCCGATTCCCACCTTGGTTTGGATGTTTGGCGGTTTGGAATCTACTTTAAACTGTAGGTGTCGATAAGATTAGCTTTAGAGTGCCAAAATAACCGTTCAGCGACGAATAAAACAGATATCGACAATTAACCACATGAACTTGTTTCATAATAAAATACTTTTAATATTTTACTCAGTATAGCCTACTACACCAGAGGTATCATTTCACATGAAGGACATTGCGACAACATTTAACGAGGTTAATTTTTGCACATTCCTAGGATGTAATTTTTAAATAAAATAACGAATTAATAATTAAGTATTGTTTTTAATCATTGTAAAGCGAATGTGTTTAAGTTTTTCCCAGTGGGTGACCGATCGGAAATGGAGCATGATTTCAGACTTCAGTATTTAATAATTTTGAAACTAAAGTAAATTTTTAAGCGTTCCGCGCCTTTGATTAATTTTTGATTTATTCGTAAGAACCTTATTTCGTATTGCTATTCAAGATTGAACCAAACTAAGTAAATATCGTTAAAAAAAATAGTAAATATAATTTTCCAGTCAGCAATTTCTTTTTCTAAAAGCTGAGTATTTTTTTTACTGAAAACTACAGTTTGAGTAAGTGGCGGGCTTGACCGATTAGCCGATATATTTAAGAAATGATTTTTAAAAATCCAGATTATATCTTTTAGGTAAACACATTAATATAGAGAGTTTAAATTTAAACGCATATATTTTAAAAAGAAATAAATTTTTTTCTATGTTTTATATTTATAATTGGAGCAAAATATATAGAATTAATAGAAAATGAATTTCTTAACAATGCGTTAATAATTTACGTTTATCCTGCCATTTATATGTGAATCGTATGAAATATTTTAGACACTGAGATTTGAAATATTCTTAGTGTCTACCTTGTGAAATTTCAACTATACGCAAATTACCAATCATTAAGAAAAAGTCACAATAGTGATAACTCTCCCAAAAATAAGCCAATCCCAATGAAATTTGACTGTTTTGGTAATTAAAAGAAGCCGAGCAATATGCAAAATAGTGGTGCTGCTGTCGAATGTCTTCCGCAAGGAGCATGTAAATGGATGTCTCGGAGCAAGACAGTAACTGTCGCTGTGTGTCTAAGATTAGAAATCTGATAGTGAAATTGTAACAATGGCCTCCAGTCATCATTTGACAGAACAATTTCGATGGCGAGCTATTGAAACGCTAGAGGCTGGACAAAGTCAGATAGAAGCGATTAGATGGCTGAAGGTGAGCCTGTTATTCATAGACTTTGGAAACACTTTTAACTATGGATTCGACATTTAAGAGGTTCAGCCAAGGACGGCCACGTGTGCCGATGAACGATATTTGTCATTATCGCACGAAAGAATAGACCTGCAACTCCCATTGTACTCCGATACTTTCTCGACGCAGACTCTTGAAGGTTGGTATCCAAATCAGTCATGCGTCGAAGGCTTCACGAACGTGGTCTTTATGCGAGGCGACCAGTCATTTGTGTTTAGCTCACGTCACGCCATAGGAGGGAACGCTTGCATTGGGCACGTCAACATGTCCACGTGACGCGTTATTAATGGACTGTTCTGTATAGATGAGTCTAGGTTTAGCCTCGAAAGCGATAGCAGGCGCATTTTCATTTGGAGAGAACGTGGAACTCGTTTCAGTTTAAATCCCAGTTTGGTTTCCTTTCCGCCAACTTGGCAATAAACGCGCCAAGTTGGTGGACGTTTTCATCCTTAATGCGTTTTTTATGGCAACCCACGGAGGAAAGAATTTGAAATGCTTTTTCGTGCATGCCCATTACTTTTTTTCCTAGTTAATTATGCTTTTTCATTGGTCGGTAATTAGTTTCATTTTGAAATAGTTGTACATTTTTCACCATGGAAACGACGTTTTTGAAAACGCACCAAGTGTGGGACCCAAAACACATTCACACTCGTTTTCAACTCTCGAGCATCCGTGAAAGCGATGCCTACGGGTGAAGCAGCCTCTGTGTTTGGGTGGTATCTCTTTGGGTGGACGCACAGACCTCCATGTCTTTTCCCGAGGAAATATTAATGCTCCCACCTATAGAGATATTCTGAATGCTTTTGTGTGCTTTTATGCTGGTGCAGTAAGTGATATTTTCGTGCTACAGGAAGACAATGCGAGACCGCACAGGGCGCGCATCGTGGATGCTTATCTTGAGCAGGAAACAATTGAGCGCATGCTGATTGTCAACTCAATCACCGAATTTTAATGCAATCGAACATGTTTGGCACTCCTTAGTACTCTAGCCATGCTTTCGAAGAGCAATGGCTTGTTCTTCGTACATAATTAATAAACCATATAATTCAGAGCATCACACATCGCTGCGTGTACTGTATTGCTTTTAGGGGGATCATACCTCATAAATGTACTTTTCCTATACCGAACTTACATCTCCCATTCGTTCATTGTATACATATGCTAATTTTAATAACATAATTGTCTGTTTTTTATTCTATTTTGTACCTCCCTATGTGTTTAATAAGTATAAGTTTCATACTTTTCCGTTATCGTCATTTTTGTGATTTTTCCCTTAACTTATGATAAGCAATGTGTATCTAAGCAATTAAAAAAAAAAAAAAAAAAAATTAAGTGATTTTTGATCTTGCGAATAATTGATTTTACTTTGGATTTTTTTTTTATTATTAAAGTAGCAATATTTAATTATTTAAACTCAATATTTTTATACATGGAAAAAATATTGTGTTCATCTAAAAATAAATTAGTAAAATTATTGCCAAATAATCCACGTTTACTTTGATGCTCATTACTCGCCACACCCTTCGCACCACTTCTATGATTTCTCTTGAATAACGGCTTCAAGAAAACCTTAAAATTTCCACACCTTTTGAATGCCAAGATGCATAAAAGAATTGGGCGTTATGTCATAGGTTATGCGTCGCTGGCCAGCACACGGGCAGAAGGTTACTCGAGTTCATCGCTCCACATCGAATAAGCCGACTTTGTAATATACTTCATGTGTTTGGAGATTCAGGTCGCGCACCTTTCATGCGTCTGGTCTGAACTCAATCGTTTTACCTCCTGGGGTTGGCATGTTTTCTTTAACAACACTCCCCAAATTAATGGAGGGCATTTCAGATTAGTCATTTCAGTATGATTTTTTATAGATGGTACTACATTTATATATTCTGTAAAGAAGAAAACAAAACATTTTCAAGATTTTACTCCGACGGAGAAGCTTTCGGGGAATAAAAAGAATAGACCATCTCCCAGTGTTTTTGTCGAGCTGGTAGCTGAGTATGTAGCGATTTTGCTTCGATTCAACAGTTCGTGAATTCGAATCCCTCTTTTGGGTTTGTATTGGTTCGGAATACAAACCCAAAATGTAAGTTGAGACCCAGCACTTCTCTAAAAACCAGAGTTGATTGACAGACAATATTACCACGCTAGCTTTCCGTTCAACAGTTCGTGGGTTCGAATACCACCTACAGTTTAGATATTTATAGTTTTTAGGAATCTATTTCAAACTGTACATGTAATTCAATTAGCCCTCGTTTTAAAAAAAAGGTTCTTTGAATGACAAGCAAAACCACATACCATCAGGATAATCCAGTTATTCACAATGGCAGTTTCGTATTTTTATTTAATTTTTAACTACCTGTTCCCACCGGCAGTTTTCGCTAAGCACCCCCAAACCATTTCATAATTTCGAACCTGAGTTCGTTTCATAATTCTCTTCATAATTTCAAACGAACATCTAGTTCGATATTCTTATTATCCCGAGCTGACATTTGAATGATTAGTGTTCTGACCCTTCAAATTATCTTCTGGTCCTTCAAATTAACAGTTTGTGGGTTCGATACTTGCTTGGATGTGGATGTCTGTGTAGCTCGGAATCCATTTTAAACTCTGACCCGGTCTAATTAGTCTTCATTAGCAAAAAGTAATCGTAATAAATAAATGCAGACTCATCTCTTAACAGTTTACCCCATCAGCCGAAGAATATCTGACCCAATGGCATAAATCTTCTGACCATAGCAATCTTTGTCTGTTTTTGGGTATTGAAAACTACTTACTGACTCTTGACGCTTTCACCTATTCAATTGCTACCGATTCTCAATTGCGTTATCAGTGCTGCTAGTTTCTGATTGAATATTTCTGTCAATAGAAGCTCCACTAAAAAATACTTAATCTTGAACTGTGGTTAAGGGACGAGGTACACCTGAGTTGTATCCTTCTAGTTATTGAGTAGGAAAATATTCGTAACTTACCAGGGGAGGGAGGAACAAAAAAAAATACCTAAAGAATGACAAACTAAGTTTAAAATCTGGTTTCTTATCTGGTCCCATATAATTGTCAAATCATTTTACAATGTATAAAAAGTTTAATTACTGCAAATATTTTACAATAATAAAAATGCATGCGTATTGAATGAAATAATTTCTATACAGCCATTTATTTTTAATTTTCAATATAAAAAATATTTGTTAAATTAACTAATTTTATTAAAAACTGAGTCAAATATTCTTATTTTTGTTATTTAATTAATGAAAACAATACTATGACATGTAATAATTTTGTACTATTGTAATTTTTGTACAGTTTATAAACGAAATTTCTGACAAATGTTTTCTTTTCTAGAACCAACATGGCAGAGTTTCAGAGGTAAGAGTTTATACTTTTAAATTCTATGTTGTGTAATTTGCAATTCAATGTTTAATTTTTCATATCTTAATTCAAATTCATTTTATTTTTAACTGCTATAAATTGCATAATCTCTTATCGTATACCTAATTTTTATTGTATAACTTATATTATCAATCTCTGTCCATTTAATGACGCAGCTTGTCCTTTATGGACCTTGCGCCATAAAACCCAACCAAACAAACAAACAAACTCTGCCCATTTAAAAACCAAGATGGTAGCTGTAGGGTGAGTGCTGGGGTCTTCAGTTTTGGGTTCGATTCCCGCTTCGTTTATTGATATTTAAGTGGTTTTGGAATCCATTTGAAATCTTAGGTTCTAGCTCATGAGCAAAATGAGATTATAGAGCAACGAAAATCCACCAATATTTCATTTTAAAAAGCAATTTAATATAAAACTTTGTGTAAAAGGCTTTCTATGAAATTTAGTAATAAGTTTTAGAAATAAATTCTTGATCATGGTGTCTAAAATTAAAGAAAGTCTAATATATTGTATTGGAAATTAAAATAAATCGAATGTTTCACTAAAGTCCGATCACGTGCATATGAAAAATTGCGGTTGAATGGAGTTGCTTATTCTCCAGATCGTAATATTCCTTTGCGGAATATTAAAAGACGTTTCCGTAATTTTTGAAAAATGCCTCATGTAACTCTTGAAATTTTTAAGTTTTCTAAGATAAAAGATATTTATCTCCATTGATTAGGGGATATCGATTAAGAAATATATAAATGTGACAAACTATTCTAAAATATGTAAATCAATTGTATAAAATGAGTTGAAAATATCATTTTTTAAAATCTTTAAGTAGTGGTTCTTTTTAAGAAATACTTTAAATTC
>JAPDSC010021197.1:102690-120497 GCA_026290005.1 Latrodectus geometricus | reverse complement strand
GTTACGTTTGAATGCTGTTCTCAACAAACGCTCGGGATATGTTTTCAACATGATAATGCGCCATGTAACCTGCTCTAAATAATATCAGAAGCTTGAATATTTTGGTCATTCAAATAGCTTATCATAGAGTTTATATTGGATAGGATACAAAAACCACAATACTTGCTCAAACTTTGGATGTTCAATACTTTTCGTAATTATAGACAACAGTAGGGGTAACATTAATCAATAATTCTGGAGACTTGACGACCTGTTGAGTCAATCCCTCTGTAATTTATCCACTTGTGAGAAAAAATCATACCCGATATTCGAATTCTCTGGCATTTGGTATTTCAGCGTAGCCAGACTGTATTTTATATGTATTTCTTTTATATTCAAGAAAAAATTCATATATCTAATAACATAAATTTAGTATTTATGTTCACAAGATGAAGTTGAGAATACAGTTCCCTGTTGACTGAAACGATTTCTAATATCGCTATCATTAATGTTTAAAATCACTTCTTGAAAGCTGTTATTAAATTTCATTTTCTCTTAATCAGATAAGTTTGAGATTTAAATACAATATTATACAATCCAGGGTAATCAGTTATGCTGCTTCCCGAGAAGTATTTAACCTTGTTCCTTTAATAGAAATATTTTTTCTTTATATTTTTTATCAATTTTTTTAAAATTAATTTTCTTATTAAAATTTAGATTAAGGAATTGTTTACTGCACGGTCTTGAAATTTTTATTCTTTATATAAGAAATTGGATTTTTTGTATGTGTAGAAAGGATGCGAAGTTATTTATATGCTTGTAGTTTTATTTAACTTTATAATAGCAGAAAAATATTTAATCTTAAATGCTATTAATATTCCTGCTAAAGTTGTTATGGTTTAAATAATTTTTCACATTTGAGCAATTTGTTCCATTTTCTGTAAATGTAAGTTCTCTAGATAATATTTGTATGATATAAGCTTCACATAGATAAGGGTATCACATTTGAGTAAAAGACTAACTGTACAGTTTTGGCACGATTTTCATGCCAACCGCTGCGCAGATATGTCGCCAAACTCATGTCATTCTGCAGTTTGGTTACCATAAACTGGATACTTGGAGTTCAAGTATTTAAATATTTATTTACAGTTCTTTTAGGTCATATAGGCTTTTTAGGACATATTATTGTTTTAAACTCTTACATTAGAAGAGTCACACAACTATCAATACAAAAAGTGATGACGTGATAAAACTATTTGCTTTTTGTTTCTCAGACACAAGCCGAAGAGGTGATAGCCGAATGGTTAGCGCTCTTGCCTTCGGCTCAACAGTTCGTGGGTTCGAATCCCCCCTTGGGTATCTATGTTTGTGGTGGTTAGGAATCCACTTTAAACCCTAGCTCCCTGTCTAATTAGCCGTTGTGTGCAAAAAAACATCGTTGAACGACAAACCAAAGAATGACTGTTTAGTACTAGATTTCAATTCCACAGTTCATGGGTTCGATTCCTAATTCGGATGTAGATACATGTAGTATAATTTGGAATCTACTTAAAAGGAAAAGTCCTTTTCAAATGAAATTTCGTGGGGGAGGAGGGGAGGAAATGATGTGGATTAATAATGAAACTAAAAGCCGTATCAACATTTGTAATCAATATATTGCTCCTAAAATGTTTTGCCGCTTTTTCATTTTAACACAAAATCGTCAGCTCATTTATTGGTCTATAAAAAAAAAGGGGAAATTTTTTTTTTAAAACAACTTGAATGAGGATATAAAAAAGATTACGTTGACAAATTCCTTAGTTTTAAAATTACTAATTCCATGTTCGATATCTTAAGTACTAATTTTATTTTGTGAAAATATACACACGGTATTCCAAATTGTGATATAACAACTGTGATTAGAAAATTCATAATGGATTTTTTTTTTCAGAAGGGAAATTTCTAGGTCATCGTTACATGAAGGGATTAGACACGGCCGCAGTTTTGATTTATGACGAAAATGGCTACATAGCCGGAATACAAAATGGAGTAAGTGATCCACGAGTCATTTATCATTCTCTTTGTGCGAACAGTGATTCATTTAATCATATTGTATTTATGTAGGAAGTACATTAGTTTCTTGCTCTGATGGGTTTTTGGCTACATCGTTATCTCTAAATGATTGAATCAACAATAAATTATACTTTGTAATTAATTAGTAATGAATCATTGAAATCGTAATATAAATATGAATATAAAACGCTGTCTTATTAATAGTTATGTTCTGTTATATAAGGAACAGATGAAATTATCAATAAAAGTGGTAGCTAATGAGAAAGTGTAGTCATACGCTTGCTATCTGTGTGAATTACATTCCATAATTATAAAATTACATACTATATATTCCTGATAAACAAATGCAGCCACCATTAAATTTCTTCCCCTCAAAATCTTACAAGTCTGGGTAAAAAAAAAAAAAAAAAAATGAAATTTCTATGTGTTCACATGAAAAGAAAACTAAAGAATGTGAAAAGTGCTTGCACTCTGGCATTCAAATTGTTTCGGTGGATCTTTAACACATATCAAGAATATGGTTTCTATGTTCATTCACCGAGCTAGATGCTAAACATTCTACGAGACAGGTGCTGAGTAGGTTCATGTTCTGATTTAATTTTTGTAGGTTCGAATCCCATTAACTTTTTGCATGATATGGGAAGAGAAATCTGGAAAAATGAGTACTGATCTGAATTTTTTTAACAAATTACCCAAAGGGTGTTTCAGAATAAAATACGTATTTTATTAATGCTTCAGATGTGAATCTGGCAACTGAAGAATTTTGATAAATGAATGTTGCACTTTCTTCGAGGGTAAATAGTACCCCCTAACGACGAATGGACGAATTAGATTTTTTTCCCAAGATTCTATTTTTTTGGAAAAAAAAGTTGGTGGGTTCGATTCCTACTTCAAATATGGATCTTTACCGAGTTAGGGAATCCAGTATAAGCGGTAAGTGTCTGTCGATTAAATCTTCACGTGTAAAATGTAACATTAGAATATCAAAATAGACTTCCTTTCTCAGCGAGTAAATACTGTCCACACTTTCTGAAAAAAGCGTGCCATAGATATCTGATTTTCGAATCGTATACTTAATTTGTCTAGTTTTCCATTTCATGGTGATCAATTTAAACTTCATAATCACTTCTGTATTTAATACAAAAGTACTATCCGTCAATACACAAATGTCTTTTCTTCATTTAGATACCTAAAACCGATGTGGAAAGAGTGAACACTTCATTTTCTTTTGAGAAGTCTCCAGCTTACCAAATGGATAAAATCCTCGGAGAAGAGGAAGTCTACTTCATGACAGCTTATTTTGTGGATCCAAGTAAGTGAAGAAGTTCTGAGGTATGTGTATTTAATACTAATACTGCGTATCCGCCTTGGCGCAGCGTGTCTTTTTTGGACCTTGCGCCACAAAACCCAACTGCATATCCGCCATTACTGTCTTCAATTTCTCGCCAGCTCTCCTGGTAGAATATCAATCTCATGCTGGCTATCTTCCTAGTTTTCACGACCAATCAGGTTCTTGTTTTATAAAAAATAATTATAGCATGGAATGGGTGGATATAAATCTGAAAGCTGTTAAGACAATTGTAGTAAGTAGAGGGAATCAGTGCCAATAAAACTATTTATGACAAATGCTGACCACATTATACATCTTAGAATCATCGAAGATGAGAATGATATCTGGATTAAGAATATCTTTCTGAGATCAATGTGCCAGTTGCAATGTAACTGAAAATACTGCATTAATTTAATCTATATTTGATACCTGATGGAACGTCGAAATCAAAACAAACGAGAGTGGAGACTACGTCATCCTAATGCACCAATCATAATGCAGCCATGGCAACCCCACCTTCGTTATATTTAGACTTTAAACGTCGGTTGTAAATACTGTATGTATTTACCATAAATGGTATCTAACAAAGAATCTACGAAATTTGTTTATGTCTATCATGCTATTCTTAATTAAGCTATGTATTTGTATTTTTTTTGTGTGTTTTAATAAAAAGTACCAGCTTATTGCTAATCCCTTATATCCGGATGTTTCTAGTTTTTTGTTGAATCTACTTACTGTGTGATGCAGATTTATCTTTGTAATTTAGAAACGGGGATCAAGAAAGAGCCCAATACTTGACCTGCCCCCTCCTAGAGGTATCAATTTACTTGGAAGGCATTACTACCACGACTTAACGTGTCCCACCTGCCTTTAGTGGATATGATGGATCTTCGGTTGGGTCAGGATTCAAATTGACTACCTTCCGATAACGGTGCCCTAACCAACAAGATCATCCTTTAAATCGTAAATCCTGGTCTATCTAGCTCTCGTGCAGAAACTGACAGTTGAGCAACAAACAAATCTCTCTAACCAGCCAACTGCAGTATCCATGACGAGTTGTCAATAAACTAGATATTAAAGGTTTAAAGACAAAAAAATAGATTTCAAAATCCAAAAAAAAAAAAAAAAAATATGTAATATAAAAGATATGCATACAAATTTCTTCCAAACTGGCCTAGAGTTGGTGATAGGGCTGGAATTGCAATTCTAGGCAAGCTTTAGCAGGTCTCGTCACTCTGTGAAGTACATCTTCAGTGTTGGATTCCTTTGCATGTTGACCTATGGGAGAATGAAATAGCAGACGTTATGGCGAAGGAGGATTCTGAAGAACCATTACCAGTTACCAATTCACTGATATATCTTCCACTGAATTCTATTAGAAGGCATGCTGACAGGCAAATTTGGCTCGTCCCCAAAGTCATCCCTGGTATCAAGCTGATTGTCTTGGATGATCCCTTGCTTTTGATGGCGATAGATATGTTTAGACAGCACTTCCCCAATTCTTCATTGGACATCTGAACGGACTTGCGAGAGAGGTTTCAAAATGTACACAAATTGACCTAAATGTCAAGATAAACGACCGGCACATATCCTTGAGTGCTTTAAGTTGCCTCTTGAAGACCTATAAAAGTCTCCCCCTCTTGTTTTCGATTTTCTGAAATTAAATGGACTCGTGGACTTAGTCTAATATATTCCTAGACATGTAGATTAGTAACAACAAAGCGTTTTTAAGCTTTATATTCTAACAATTCAATTAAAACTTATCCTCAATACCTGCATTTAAATATTAAATTCTTGCAATAATGTTTTAACAATCAATGTTTCTTGCAATCATGTTTGCAATAATGTATGTCCCGAAACTTTAATGAAAATTGTATAATCATTAATTTTTATAACTTGACTTATTTAAGATTCCTAATGTTTTCACGTTATATTTTAAAATATCGATAGGTCCAATTTTCGTTTTAATTATAAAAGTATTTTTAAGTTGATCTGTCTTTTCAGATATCATCTGCAATGGAGGCAGAACAAAGGAACAGTACGAAGAACAAGGCATTGGCACTGGTCTGTACTTACAGAATGGCACCGACCCCATCAGAGATTCGGCTGAAGTCCCCCTCTACGAGAAGGATATGAGCAATACTCATTGGGTGAAAGGAGGCTGCTTCAGAACGATGGGTAAGTTCACGTAGAAGTGGTGTGCATGCACTGTTTGCAGTTGTAGTGATTACGTAATTACTGTGTTGTCTGTTGCTTATGACACTTGGCGATGTCAAGCCCACCCAGGATGAAGGCAAATGAACAGACATTGAATAGATGTCTGAGATCGTGGCAGGGCGAATCAAGTTAAAGATAGTCTCTTAAAAATTTGAGAGAATTATATAATATTATATATATAAATAATATTATATTATATATTTTATATTATAATATATATATATATATATATATATATAATAATTTCGGTTAGAAATAGACAACCGGAAAGTAATGCAAAGAGCTGGGGCAGTAAACATGCAGTCGAATGTTTAGTGCCTTGGCCTTCGGTTCAAGAAGTCATGAGTTTGATTCCCACTTTGTGATAGATGTTTTTAGTTTTATGTTAAGAAAAAAAATTTTTTTTTATAATACTTTTAAATTATAGTCGAGAAGCATGTGGCAGTATTACATTATTAACACCTATAAATATAACATCAAATAGGCTGGACTAGGAAACCATTCTACTTTTTAATAACCTAGGAAGTTAAGATATTTTAAAAGATGTAGCAATTCTGAATTAGATTCCATGACAACAGGACTTATGAGTAACTATTTTGATACAATCCCTACTTGAGAAATGTTTTTTTTTTTTTTTTTTTTTTTTTTTATAAATTTCTTAGAAAAATATCGTCGAGCAATGGAATTCAAAAGGTAAGCGCTCTGGTCTTTAGCGCCTCAGTTCGTGCGCAAGAGTCCCGCTTAGAACTTGGGTACCTGCTTTTCAGAATCCGCTTTAAATTGTAAGTCCCACTTTAATTAACTCTTGTGGGCGAACAGCTATCTTTAAAAGACCAAATCTAAATCTAAGAGAAATATTATTTCTAAATTTCCAGTTATGGTTTCCTTCAAGCATATATTTTCTACGCATGTAAATAAATTTCTATTCTCGATTTCGTTAGAAAATAAATTCAAATCTTGCAACCCAAAGGATATAAAAAAAGTATATTGTAATTGATTAATGGGAGGAAAAGTCGGAGTAAATATTAAATCTGTGTTTATTTGATAGTAAATGGTCTAGTTATAAGAAATGACAACACCCATTTATCTACTAAATATTTAGAGTTAAAAAAATGCGGAAGTAACCTCTAAATAGCATTATGGTATTGCCAAAGATATCGAGACGCTTCGGTAACTAGACATGAATTGATTGACGGCATCGTCTATTGCACCATTGCATGAAATGTTGCCACATTCACTGTCAATGCCAAACAAATTCACTTCCTGAAATACTTTCTCAAACATAAGAAATAATAAAAAGAATATTCAAATAAGAGTTTATCAGCTATGCAGTTCAATTATATTGAAGGATATTAATATTAGAAATACTTTTCATATAAAGTTTTCAAAGTAATTTTATTTATCTTAAGAAAACAATTTTGTGGATTATTTATCACTTTTTTTGTGTACCAACTCATTTCTTTACTGTATGCCAAATGTGTTAGTACAAATGTGTTACAATTTACATTAAATAATTTACTGTATATCAACTGTATTAGCACAGAATTATACGAATTCACAATTAAAAAAAATGGGCTGAGGTTTACTGTACGGTCACTCTTGACGCGAGTTTTCCACATTTGGCTATAAATATCATGTTCTGGCAACCCAACCAATTCCGACCAAATGCAGATGAGGGATTCCGACCAATCTGGCAATATTTTTCAATATTCTGTTTATTTTCAGACCTCGCTTGTGCAAAATGGCGACTTTTTGAAAGTCCCGATAGTGACCGTACAGTAAATCTTTATCAAAAAATGATTTGGAACAAAGTAAAAAAGAAAAAGTATATTATATTGTGTACCAATACAGTCTTGTGTGTGTGTTTTTTTAGTTTTAGTTACCTTCTTAAACAATCTCTCTCCCACCTGTGGTGACCTGGCAGCTAAATAACTCTAGTCTTCCGTTAACAGTACGTAGCTTCGATTCCCATTTCTGGTGTGGATAATTGTAATGGATTTGCTTATAATTGTTGATTCTTATGTCTAATATATTCTTCTATGCAGAAAGTGACAAAACATTCAAAACCTTCTATGTCACTATTTCATCTATATACAATGTGTGTAAATGTATGTTACATTTTCATAATTTTTTTTTTCCTGCAGGTGTTCACTATTGGTATAATACCCATGAAAACATGACTTGTTCAGACTTCTTCCCTTTCACCGCCATCTACAACAGAGGCAAGTTAACCAGCTTTGCATTTGCATCCTTTGGCAACTATGAATTCTCAAGACGCTTCGAGCACCCCCCGTCTTCTACTTTCTCTGTAAGTATGACTCTTGAAAATGCTCTTCAAAAAAATTCGTTTTTGTGCATTATTTTAAATACAAAATTGGTTAAATAGTTTGATTTATAATGGAAACTAAGCATAACTTGTGTGGTGTCTTGTGTGCTCATGTTGGTTGAGCAGTTTCAACAACATGGTCTGTTTATCACTAAACTGTTTTGATTAAGCTCATATTTTGTGACTGGGTTAGTCAATAAAAAATTGTCGCAAAATTAAGGAATATATCAGCAGAAAACAAATTCGTCAGGAAAATTTAAATGGGAAAGTTGAAAAGGAGATTAAGAGCAGAAATGTCTTTCATTTTGGATAGACATAATGTAAGAAATTAAATTACTGAACTAACAGTTGACACCTTTGCCTTTAGTTCAATAGTTCGTGGGTTCGATTCTCATCTCCAGCGTAGATAGTTTGAATTGGTTCGGAATCCCCATAGAACAGTAGGTTGAAGTCCAATTGATTCTTGTCAAAGAGAAACCATAAAACAGACCAATTAATAATATATTTCCAATAACTAGTTGAAAATTACAATTTACAAAATAGAATGGATTCAGTTTAAGAAAATAAAGCGTACGAAATTAATAAAAGACTGAACTGATTTATGATTGTTAGTCTGTTCTAAATTACAATTCATTTGAACTGAGAAAATAAAAAAAGATATTCAGTCAAATGCTCTTCAGAATCCAATATATACAACAAAGGATCACTTCTCTGAAATTAATTATTTTAAGAATAATATATCAAAGCACTAATGTAATATAAATCTGTACATATTGATACAAAAAGATTTTTTTGCTATTTTACATTTAAGATTAACCCTTCTTCGCATAATGGTGGAAATTTCCATCATAACCCATAATGCCCAAAAATTATATAAAAGGACAAGTTCACTTTAAGTTGATCGTGTTTGGATACCTTTTTAATGTCCATTGCATAAAAAGAAACATAGCTGTCAAAAATAAACAAGTGTCATTATCAGTGCTTAAAGTTGTCTCATTCCGCTGTTTGTTGTAGTTGCAATAAACGTATGATTTCGTTTATAATTTTGTTTTATTATATTAGAGTTTCTATTGCTAATAAATTGAAAATGAGTGGAAGAAAGGTTTGTAACACGTGTTTCTGTTATTTTCCTCTTTTATTTCTATTTAGTACTAAGCTAATGATCTAACTTTGGATGATGGAAATTTTTAGCATATTGTTTTTTGCTAAATTTATATTATAAATATATACTAAGATTTTTTTAACCATTTTTCCTTTAATTTTGAACATGAATTATATCAACTTGATTTGTAGTAACCAATAAAGAAAAAATCATGCAAAGAAGGGTTAATGTAATAAAATAATAGTTTATGTAATTACTATTATGTATAATGTAATTACATAAACATCATATTTAGCAAAGATGAATAGTTAACACTCTGATCTTTGGTTCAACAACGCTGAAGTGGCAGCCGAATGGTTAGTGCTCTGGTCTTCAACTCAACTGTTCGTGAGTTCGAATCCCACCTTCGTTTTGGATTTTTGTAGTGGTTTGGAATCGAGTACTATGTCGTAGGTCCCTGTCTAATTATCCCTCGTGTGAAAAAAAAACAAACAGGTTTAGCGACAAACTATACCTTCAACTCAACATCTTATTTGACTCCTACATAGGATATAAGTGTAATGGGTCTGAATACTTTAAATTTTAGTCATGACTGCATTAATTCTTATCTACTATAACTAATTAAGCGATAAAATAAAGAAGGTATCGATGTTATACTCCTTGAAATCTATCAATAAGGAATTGTAAATATATTTTCTAAAAAAAAAAAAATAAATGAATAAATAAATAAAAAAACGTGTTAGCGGAATCCTATCTTTAATATCAGATTTTTGGTTAACAAAAAGGATATAGTTTTAAGAATCGACATGACCAGGGTGAAGTTTTAATCTTTAAAATTATCTAACATTGAACTCGTCGTGTCTTAGTGATTGGGTAGCGCTCTTTAGAGCGAAGAATCAAGAATTCGATATCAGCTGCTATTGAACAATAACAGACAAATGTGAGTTTTTGCATGGTGTCTAACGGGTGAGGCTAGGGAGATTTCAAGGTTTCATCCCGTGGGACTAGTGAAGATGCCCCACTATCAATGGAATCTTCCAGATGGGCAACTTACTAGATTATTAAAAGACCTTACAACAGTCTTAGCCTATTAAGTTGTCCGTCATGTGACGTCAGTATTATTTAACAGATAACAAATTGCAGATAAGCTAAAAAGAGGTATTTGAAATAACTCAATCTATCTTGTGATTCTCAAATCATTTTAGTTTTCTACTTGTTGCTTAAGACTCATAGCAAAGCCAAACCCACCCATCAGGGACTGAGCGAATGAAGTCAGAAAGAGCGTCTTCCAGTTTTTGAACAGGGCACCCCACTCACGTGGGTGGAAGTACGACTTGGCTCATAGATGGCAGCATCATCTGGGTCTTCAAATTTAGAGATATGGAGCCAGAGAAGACCCAGACCTAGCTTCTAATTCCCAGAGTTATTAATTTGGAATGGAAACATAGAGGACATTGGGACTACAACATATTTTGCATACCCAGTCACCATTAGTGAACACGACGGATCATCCGGTTAAGCCGGGATTCGAACTCACTACCTTCCGATAATGAGAACGACGCCCTAACCAACCAGGTCAATTGTGAATGTATTTGTTAACTTTTAAATGTTTTATATTGTTATAATCTTTGAATCCTTTTGAAAGGTTTCTCATTCCATTTCTTGCATTTCCATCAGCTGTTCCTGCCCACACCAGTGCCAAAGTGTCTGTATGACGAGTACACCTCCAGCGGTGGATTCAGCACGATGCACGTCTTCTTCAGCGTCAGACCATGGAACATTTTCTGCTGAAGCTCCTGGGACGGTAGTTAGAAACCAAAGAACTCATATCTGTGGCATTTGAATTCCGAGTGCATGTTTATTGTTTAATTTATATCATTTGATAGAATAAAGTTTGCCAAATTAAAACCAGTTTCCTTTTTTCTTAACAAAACTTTTATAAATATACTTTTAAAACTTGTATCTGCATCCGTTTTATTATTATAAGTATGTACAAGAATTAAAATTTTAGAAAAAGTATTTCGAATCCAAACTGTTTTTCCTGAAGCTTGCATGAAAGCAAAATGGCGCCTTTCAGCAATTTAATATAAAAGCAAAGTAATCGAGAGAGAGAGAGAGTTTAAAGTGGATAAAGCTAATGAACTTATACACTTAATGAATATAAAGCAGCTAGGTCCGATATACGCGGATCCGTGAATGCAAAGTTCGAAGAAAGGGAATGTCTATGAATAAATAATTTTATTCAATATATGAATTGGTATTTAGAATTTCAAATACGATTTTTTAAAATTATTAACCTTCCTATAACACATGCCATCCTACAAGACTGTTTAGCTCCAGCAATGGTATAAGTTACGAGAACAATCTTATAATACAGTTTCGGTCCACTACAACTGCAAAGACTTTGTAGTTTCCTTTATAGCATTGCATAATGTGATTTTTGGTTAAAAACTAAATTAGCTTAAAATAATTTCTGGAAGGAATGCTGCCTTAGAATTCAGATTACCATGAATGATTAATTTACACATTTCCATTAATTTCCTAATAAAACTAAACTGAGAACCGAATGTTTAGTACTCTGGCCTTCGGTTATATATTTCGTGGGTTCGATGCGCCGCCTCGCGGATGGATTGGCGCAGCTTGTTCTTTTCGGACCTTGCGCCATAAGACCCAACCAACCAACCTCGCGGATGAGTATCGGTCACTTTAGGCTCTGGTCTACTTAGCCTTCGAATGCCAAGATGAGAATTGAGTAACAATCAAATCAAAGCTATAGCAATTGGCACTAAAGAAGGGCTAAACGTACAGAGACTGACAGCTTATAAATGGATTCCTAACTACTACAAACATCCAAACCCAATGTGGAATCGAATCTACAAACTGTTGAACAAAGGAGTAAAAATTCTACTGTCAACTCAGTTGATGTTTCAACGGAAAGTGTCGTGTGTTGTTAAATCTGCCACATACGGACGAATGTCGTGTGATCGAGATTTGTAGAGTTATAATTCTTATTTATAAAGGTGACTCATTTCGCTTTCAGACTGATAAGTCAATCTGAGTCGAGTAAAAGATATGTTGAAGTAGATTATTCGCTTTTAAGATTTCTAGTGAATCAAGTTATAGTATAACTATCTTGTTAACTTATAAGAAATAACGTCTAAGAGGAAGTTTATTCGTTTGAAAGTAGATATAAATCTAAGTTTTCTAAAATGAAGAAAACATCCTACATTAAAAAAAAAAATCTTCATATAAAATGAAACAACAGTCCATACTTAAGAAAAATGAAAAAGAAATCACATGTGCAATTCCCGATATCCGCAAAATATGAATCTCGTGTAACTAATAATCGAAGTTATTAACAGAAAAAATTTGTTTAAATAGTCAGAAAATGAATTAATAGATCTGGCGAAGTTCTTTGGGGCTAAAGTTTTGTGTGGTTATCGCCATTTTGGACGGCCGTGAATTAACTAAAAAAGATGAAAAAAATTGACGAAAATGGCATCAGAATATGGGAAAATAATCCATCCAGAGGATATAAGCGCCGAAGGAAATTGTGAAGTTAATAATTTAGTTTTAAAACAAGGGTAGACAGAATTTTCAAGGCTATGATCCAATTTTTTCAAGCTTTTGTAGTCCAAACATTAGAATTCGTGAAGTGAGATATAAAAAATAAATAAATAATAAAAAAAAAACAATATTTATATATTCACATCGTTAAAAATGCAGATTCCTACTGGTAGAACCACAAAACAATATTAAATTAAATACAACTTTTTAAATAAGTATTCTTTATTTCCTCCATTTCACTCTAAAACCAATTCTTAGGTTTTGAGCTACATATCCGAGCTGGCAACCGAATGGTTAGCATTCTTTGGTTCAACAGTTTGTGGGTTCGAACCCCACCATGGGCTTGGACGTTGGTATTGGTTGGCTGCCCATTTTAAACTACATATCCCGCTCTAATTAGCCCTCGTTGGCCAAAAATGATTGATGAACGAGAGACTAACCTGGTAACCTATCTGAATTACATGCTTTTCAAATGATATCGTTTTGGAAGAGAGAATGCATAGTTTGTATTTTCAGTTGTTCTTTTATATCGGCATTGCTTAACTAAGATTTGATTCTAGTCTAGTAAATTCTTGGAAAAATCATTGAAATTTGGAATGAAGTTTTATTTCATATTCTTTTTTTTAAGGTACTTCCGCTTTTAAGCGGCTTGTCAAATAAGTTTTTGAAAATTTTTCATGTATTCTCCATCAATTGAGAACTATAAGAGGTGGAAGTGATGGTAACTTATATAAAGTGACATCCAGTTTGTGAGCCATCGTTGCCCTGAAAGTAGGTGGGTCCTTGTAATTTAGAAAAAGGGGCCATCAGAAAATCCCCAGAAGTATCACTTCATATGGAGGACAGTGTGACCACAACATATTTATCTATTATCACCATTAGCGAACACAATGAATCTTCAGTTGGGATTCGAACTCATTACCTACCGATAACGAGAACGAATGCTCTAACCAACCTGGCCATCACGGCCTGATTTATAAAATAACGACAAATCCAAACAATTTCAGTATTTGGTTTTTTCACTTGCATTGTAAGTTCTACTCATAAGGATGTCTTGTTATAACTAAAACAAAAGCTGTCATTGTTGTTGCATATGACACTTGATAAAGCCGAGTCCCCCCGTTTAGGACTGGACGAATGAAGTCAGAAAGAGCGTCTTCCATTTTTTGAACAGAGCATCCCCCCTACAAGTACGACTTTGGCTCATAGATGGCAGCACCATCTAAGTCTTCCAATTTAGAGATAGGAAGCCAGTGATGACCCAAGCCATGATTCCTAATACCCACAGAGGTATTAATTTGGAATGGGAACATGGAAGAGACACATAACAAAAGCTAAATTCTTCAAGAAAATGTCATTACTAAATTCAACATACGCTTCATTTATAAATTCAAAGAGAACTCATTTCTTATTGTAGGTTTCTGAATCGTAAAAATATTGAGACTGAACTAATGAACATCTACACGATATGACAATTCCCTGTATTCAGATTAATCTAGTAGAGCCGGAAAAATTCCTTGAACTGACTTAAAAAAAAAAAAAAAAAAAAAAGCAAATACATTTAAAAACATTTTCAGTCGGTTTACAAAAATTCAATTCTATGCCACTGATGACAGCTCTACACAAAAAATGTGTCTTTAATTGCGAAATAATTTCGTTTTTGTTCTTAAGCGAATCACAAATAAAGAACGCTTTTATTTTATTTTTCCATCTGCGAAAGTTTTCTTATATTTGGAAGACTCATAACTGTTGTAATCTTAGATGTAGTGTAGTGGACTTCATAAATTATGATTGTTATTCGATTGATGGCGAATCGGGTTATTTTAATTCTAGCTTACAGAATTCTGTTTTTGACAGCAAATCTGTAGCAAAACTTCCATGCATGTTTTTGATATGCTTTTAAGAAAATAGCAGCATATTTTGTATTCACCATTGTAAAGAAAAGTTATTCTTCCCTTTCTGCATGCTAATATTGCTTTTCTTAATATTTGTTATCACACACACAACGTTATATTACTCTTTTAAAATATGTGTGTAACTGAGTACTATTTTACTAGAAAAACACAACACAAACGGTCCTATTAAATGTTTGTACAACTTTGAGGGGACTCCTAGATTGTGATCGTATTCAATGCAGAGTGTTGTTGTTCGTGGATTCGATTCCCAGTTACCTTAATCAAAAGTTAAAATTCAACACATGAGTTTTATTGCAATCGATTATAATTTTGAAATGGCACTTTTGTTGGCTAGGCTATTTAGGTTAATTAATCTGATTCTCGTTTTGAACTGAAAAATTTTCAATGTTATCAAATAAATTGGAGATGAAACTCCAAATAAATTAGAAAACTTATTCTAGACTGACTATCACTAAAACAATTATTTTGAAAAAAAAAAAAAAAAATTAATAAAATGACAAAAAATTCAAAGACTCCGGATCAAAAATAAAATAATAAATAAATGCTCAGAAAAATATTTTAATATCAGAAAAATGTTAAAACTGCTTTCATTTTCTTATTCCTTCTGTATTAATGATTCCAATTGAATAGAATATTTTAAAAATAGAGTAAATTTTGAAGATACATTTTAAAAGGCAGGGAACAATTTTAATATAGCACTTTTAAACTACAGTACATGTATTTTCAAAATACACAAAATTTGTTTCTTTATAGTATTCCCCTACCTACAGTGATATTTAGTATAAATTTATAAATGTGTATAATAAATTCTTGCATTCACAAAATTGATAAAAATGGGAGACTTTCTAGTTCAAGCTTATTACAGGTAATTAAAATTTATCAAATTTAATCGGCATATTTTTAAAGTTGTTATGTACATTGTATCATATTTTTAAACAATTTATATTTTTCTTATTTAGATTACTATTGGAGCTTTTACGTTATCATCTACGACTATATATTAAATCTGCATGTTGATTTATATAGCTACTTCTTTTTTCTAATTAATATCAGCTTTTATTATCACTATAATTGAAGTTGACATGACTTTTCTTCAAATATCTAGAACGTTGTGTTTCATGTAGAATTAAAATCATTTTAATAGAATTTCCATTTCTAGCAACACATCATGTGTGTATATATAAAAGATTCATCTACATTTAATTTTATAAAATATGCAGCGTAATATAATAATTTATAATTTACATGAAAAGTATATGACAACTCTTATAGAACTATGTTATAATTTAGCTTATTTAATCATGCAGCAACTTTAAAATTTCAAGTTTACACACAAATAAAACACAATTATATAAAATAATATATTGATAATTTCAAATACATATTATTCCTCAATAAACCACCAAACATGTGAGTTTTAAAAAATTATTTACATATTACAGCAGTTTGGATAAATTGATAGATTTTATTAATAATAAAATTGTTTCCCTTCAGCCTAACTTGAAATCATTTTTATGCAATTTTGTATTTAAATTTGCTTTCTGAATTTGGAACTTACCTCCATTTGTTTTCATTTAGCCATTAACAACAACAAGGATAAGAAGCCTACTCTTGTGCTTCTTATCCTTTAACCCATAGCCATTTATTCATTTGTACAATTAATTATGTGACAGAAACTTCGCAAATTATTGTCAAATTTTCATGCCAACTTGATAATATTCACAATCTTTATTTAATCTTATTCTATTATGTACATTTCTGTTACATTAAATCAGTTAAATTTATTTAAATTTTATCCTTCTATCTGTTTGGCATTTTTTAAATCACAGCATTAAAAAATAACTTCATTCATTTTTTTCAACATTATGATTCTGTAGCTCTTCTAGGTTAAAAAAAATTTTTACATATTCTCTACAAAACTTATTGAAGTTCAAACAGTAAGCACTTGGTCAATGATTAAGGTATTTTAATTAAAAAAGCTATCAGAAGAGGCAAACATTTTTTAAGTATCATAATAGAAACACAGGGATATATATATATATATATATAATTAGATTCCCCCTCTAGTCCTGCAGACTGCCTCATTGTGGCGAGGGGGTGTTTCTGGGTGGAACAGGTGATGTACGTCGATAGAATTCTCCTGGTAGGGACACCCAAGGTATGAAGGCTCAGCTAAAGCCTGTAGGCAAAGGAGCAAAGTCTGTCTTTGGGTGCATGGAAATTAAGAATATCCCTATTAAATATAAAATTAATAATTTTTTAAAGCAATGTTTGAATTGGGTCCCTAAAATCCAGATGAATAACTGACATTAATCTTTATACATATAAAAAGATACATTGTTTATCCTTAGTCATTATCTGTTTAGATATGAAGTCTAGAAACAGAATTTCATAATGCATTTAATACAAGAGATCATTCAGGTTAAACCTTAAAGTTAATAAATTTACTTAGGTAATATAAAGGGACTTAAAAAATAGAAAGAAAATTTTTTTGTTTAAGTGCAAAGAAAAAGTGTAACTAATTATGAATATAATTTTTAAATGAACAATATATTTTTATTAGTCAGAAATTGCTCTCTACAAGTGAGACCAATGTACTCTATGGATAACGTAAATATTTAATAATTGAGATGATAAAGTTAGTTAGTCTGAAGTACTGCATGAAAAATATTTCAATTAAAAAGGTAAAACGTTTCCATTTTAATAATTCAGTTTAATATAATTCAGTTTTTTTTTATTAATCATTGACAATTTGGTTTAGTTTCTTTTCTTATGTAAAAAAATCAAAGAGTATATATATAAGGACACAAATAAATTGAAACACACCTATGAAGCATTTGAAATAATTAAATGGAAATCTTTTTTTAAAAGATAATTTTTGATTTAATAATATATAATAGGTTGGGGAATACGTTCACAGCCCCATGTTGTACAAGTCGTCTAAGCCGAACTCCAAGAGCTTGAATGGGAGGTCCTTCAGCATCTGCCATATTCTCCGGACCTTGAACCGACCCATTACCATTTTTCCACTCAATATCAAGCCGCATGTAGGGCATTACCTTTGATAATAAAGAGGTCCTCAAAAACTTGCTCAACAACTTCCTTGACACCAGACCAGGGGATTTTTGGTGGAACGGCATCAACAAATTTGTTGTGAGGTGGGAAGAGGTCGTAAACACCAATGGAGAATATATAACTAATTAACTTATTGATAAAATTATTTTTGTTTAAATAAAAGTCTTTAGCAAAAATGCTAAGAACTTATTTCCCAACCATATATATATATATATATATATATATATATATATATATATATAT
>JAPDSC010021197.1:61378-102590 GCA_026290005.1 Latrodectus geometricus | reverse complement strand
TGTTGAGCACCTGGAGATATAAGTATTTTTATTTATCTCTGCATTTGTAATAATGAAAACAGATACTAAGGGATATACCTGGTTTGTACTCCAGCGAAATATACACATGGTTCACTATCAATAAAAAATTTGCCCATAGTAGCCATTCAAAAATAACTTTTTAAAATGCTTTCAGATGCAAATTATCCATGAACTGCATCAATATATATACACTCAAATTTTCCCAAATGGAATTTCTGGATGCATACTTTAAAATATTTATGAATAAAAAAGGTTTTATAAAATGTGCATACAATTAAATAATAAAAGAAATATATGCTGTAGGATAAATTTCTTCCACTAGAATATTGCTAAAGATGTTACTATCATTATTCATTAATTATGATTCTGTCCAATGAATTAGAAAAATTGATTACTTAATTTCAATGCGCTTTAATATGGAGAAAAGGTATTAACACTAAAAATCTGTACTAGAAACCGATTACATATAAATTTATTTACTATCACCTAAATCAGGGAATAACAATTTTTTTAATGGCAACTTTCATAGAACAAAGTTTGATAAATCAAGGCATTACTAATTCAATATTAGCCACTGTAACTATTTTCAATGCGCATTTAATACTTAATTTTTTAATTTAATATCGTGAGTATTCAGGAATCTTCTAATTTCTTTTGGGTATTTCCACTAAGCATAACTTCATGTTTTACTGCCTCCATTCTTGCAGTTATTGCTCTTTCTTTAGACCATTGGTATCGACAGTAAAACCAAAAACTTAAAGAGGCTGCAGTGAAAGTATAGACAGCAACATCTGTTGATCTTTTAACTTTACTGGTGAATAAAAAGTGTCCTAATCCACAAACAATTCCAGTATATATTCCATAAGTAAAGGTTTTCTTGAAGCAAGGGATTCGTTGAAGATCTCGTCCAAATAATATAAATTTCTTTTCTTCCATGCTGTTTACTTAAAAAACTTCAATATTTTAAATGCTAGTATTATTAATAATGTTTAAGTATATTTTAAAATATTTCTAAATGCTGGAATCCTAATAACTCTTCTATTTTGTACATTAATACATATAAGAGTTCACACAATGTCATGACATACCAAACATTATGTAAGGGATTTGTATATATTTACAATATGAATAAAATTGTATACTAGCTTAGTCTCTATTGTATAAATTCTTCCATTTATATTTTAAAAAAATATGATTTTTCGAAAGTGATTTGTCCTTAAAAAGGAAAGTCTGAAAGAATATCTTATCAAGAAAAATGAGCATTTCTTTGTGAATAAATATTATGTAGTTTGTTTCTGAAAGATTATTTATAAAATTTATACGATCTAGTTTCGCTCCTTTTCAGGGTCAATAATCAAAACAATTAATTAAAGATGGCGCTGCACTTGCGCTGTTGTCGAATATTCATCCAGTATTGTTATTTGTTGTCAGAACTTGAACGTGCGAATCGTGCATGGACCTATGAGTGTTGAACTGACTTTATTTGTTTTTATCCCTAAGCATAAAACTATTTTGAATATTTGCTTGAATGAAAATTTTAATTAATGTTTTAGATTAGCATTATATTAATATGGATTATTCTAGTAGAATAAACAACCTTCAATTCAATCAAGATAATGGTTAGTTTAAAAATATATATCTTTGATCAATCCTTTGTTCAGTGCGTCATTATCTTATTGTAAATAATGGACAAGTTTCAAAACAAAACTGTTTCATTTTTAACTTTTAAATCATTGGTTATGCTCATTATGTATTAAATTAGAAATATTTGTACTTTACACTAATTTATTTTTCTAGAAATTCTAAAATCTTTTTGTAAACATTAACTTCATTGATATTTGAATCATTTCTTACGAAGGTGATCCTATTTAGAATTTTAATAACAATCTATTTTAATTTTATTTTACCATTAATAAGTAAAATTTTTTCTCTTATATTTGGTTTTAAAATTATTTTAAATAATAGTATTTAACTTACATGTTCATTTAAAAAAAATAAAATAATCGTTTGTGTATTTTTTGTGCTCTATAATTTTAGATGTTTAAAAATTATGTATTCCTCTTGAATAAAAATATTCAGTCAATAGTGGAAAAAATAATAGTTTTGTTAGCTAAATAGTTTAGAATTTGAAATTAACTAATTTGGAGAATTAGATTTAATTTAGTTTATTTCTATACTTCTATATTTATGTATAATCTATATTTCTCTATTAATCTAATTGCAGAGTTCTGTATATTAAAGATATTCTATCTTCTCTTCATAAGATTAAAATTTAAGGAGCTTAATTTTGCATATTATTTGAAATTCTTACATTCAATTCATAAATTATAAATTGATGTAAAATTGAAAATTTACTTAACATAATTCCAAAATTTGACCTGATATTAGTGTTTATATTTTAAAAGTTTTGGTATTTTAATTTATAAATGTATCTAAAAAATATATAAATATTATGTGTTTATTTAACAAGATAATAGTGATTAGACATCTGATTTTTTTATACAATGTATGAAATTTTGTTTAAAAAAATAGTCTGTCATTTACCATACCATAAACCCTAATCTATATTTTAGTATACATGTTCTATTGTGCATAATATTACTGCTTTAAGAAAATTAGATGGAATTTTATGTAATACTTTTTGTGCATTTTTAAATGTTTTAATAAATAAAAACTGTTGCCAAATTGTTGCTTTTGTTTCATCATAATTTCTTTCTAAATAAATTAGATATGATTAATAATAAAAATAAGATTATAAAATATTAATTGTTGAAAAATACAAATATCTTACTCTTTTCTGGAAAACAAAAATACAGGGATAATATAACATTTGTAACTTTTTCATTAATATTTCAATCAATATTAAATTAAATGTTGCATTTATTTTATCAGAAAAGTATTAGTTATTATCAAGTTTTAAATTTCTTGTAAGAGTGAAAAGTTAAAAAATAACAAAAATTATTTTACAATATACAATTTAATATATTTATATTTATCAAATTGTAAAGGAATAATTACATCAGGTAAAAATGTTCCTTGATGAAAAATGAAATTTTTCTGTGTATGATTAACATGAAATTAAAAATTTTTTAAGGTTGTAATTTTAATAAATTATTGATTTTATATACTTTTTACTATATTTATTTTTAATTTTAAAACAAAAATTTAATTTCTGTAATATTTTACCACTGATATCTATGTAATATCTATAGATACTACATACTAATATCTGTAGATATTACATAGAATATTACATGTATTATAAATCAATATAATATCTTATAGCTTTTGAATTTTCTATTTGAAGAGCAAAATTTTAGGGTAATCAATAAATTTTTTAATTCATAGAAAAACATGGAATATTATATGTAATTAATATATTTCTTTGATAAGAATTAAATTTGAAAAATAAAACACATTTACTGTCTGAAAGGCTTTTAAATCTTATTTATTCTTGACATTAAAATATTTTGTTAATAAATTTTTTTTGTAAATAATTAAATGATTTATAGGATACATATCTATAACAGTATTATAGCTTTAAATATAAAACATTTATTGAAGTAATGGTCTTGTGAATCATTAAAAATTTTAAAACCTGAAAATAAAAATTAATTTTGTGTTTAAAATATGCAATTCCTAAATTATTAAAATGTGTGATTTAAAAAAGTGTTTTCTCTTTAATTAAATGTTCTCAATTTTTATGTCAAAAATTTAAAATTGATATAGTTGCATAATTTGGAATTTGATTCCATTCTAAGATTGTTGAACTATAATTACTTGCATTAAATAATATTTTACCATAGAAAAAAAAAAAAAACATTTTATGAAAAGTTATTTAAATCAATGTCATAAATATTAATCAAAGATTTTATTAAAATGAGAAAACATATAATTTCAAGTTGTAAATTATTACTGGTATCACTAAATTATTATAGTTCTACTTATAATTTAGAGATGCTAGTACAGAAAAGATTAATATTCAAATAATTATAATATTTGTATTTAATTAAGAACCTTAAAAAATAACCGTTAATCTGCGCTTTAGGTCCCCTACTCTGCCAACTTGGCGATAAATGCACCAAGCGAGGTAAACCGGACGTTTTTATACCTAAAGAGCTCTTTATGGCAACCTCCGGAGGAAATAATTTGCGCTTTTTCGCGCATGCTCATTAATTGTTTTTTTCTATTAGCATTTTCATTGGTCTTTAATTAGTTTCAGTTTGAAAAATCGGTCATTTTCATTGGTTGCTGATTATTTTAAAACCGTTAAAAATCGCATTCCATTATCACCATGGCAACAGCATTTTTGAAAACCCGCCAAGTACGGGACCCACAGCATACTTTCGCCAAGTTGGCAGAGCAGGGGACCTAAAGCGCATTTTCACCAAAATAACTTTTGCTTAAAGAGAATGGACTTTGAAAATGATTTATTTTGGAATAATTCCTGAAAATTGTTATCAAAAAAATATATTTTATGCTATTTCATCTGCTGAAAAAAAATATTAATTTCCTATCCTTATAAAATCTCTTTGCAGTAGTAGATGATCTAAATTATTATTTTTTTTATTATATTTTATACATTTGTTTTACATGAAATGATTTCAAAATAATTTGTACGTCTTTTTTATTTCTCATTATATTATATAAAATAGAGATTTGATTCTCATTGAAGGACTTAACGTTTCATGATGGTTCAGAATCTATTATATACTATATTTATTGTTTAGATTAGTTTATTCCTTGGCTTTTTTTTTTTAAATTTAGTTTTATATTTATAGGGTGTTTTACATGTGCAATGGATTCTGGAGCTCGCATTTACAATATTGACCCACTGAGAGAAATTTTTCATTTAGGTGAGTATGAATTGAAGAAGAAACTAATTTTGCTCTGATTTTCCAATTTTGCTGGATTTAAGTTTAATATGTCATTTATATTTATTTCTTTTCGTTTCAAGTGTATTACAAGCCTCGATTTTGTAAAATAAAAATTTCTTAGAGTAATATGTGTCATTTGAAATATGATGCTGTTTTTCATTCCCCTAGGAATTTTACGTATGCATTTAGTTTTTCTGTGAATAGATATTTTTTTAAACTACCTATGTTACCTACAAAAGGTTTTGTGAAACAATGAAGAAAATTAATTTAACATGTTATTGATGATAACAGATAAGTTAAATTTATTAATAAAATATGTCATTTTGTAAATGCTTATGAAATCTTTGCTGATATGTATTGATAAATTGATATGTTATTGGAAATATTTGCAGTTAATGATAAAATTATATTTATAAGACATAAAAGCCATTATTTTATGCCTTGAAACATTTAGTTAACATGTTTATAGAATATGGAGGCATTTTAGAAATGGATTGATTAATCAGATCTCCAACGATTATCATATTATTAGGTCTTATTTTTAATTGCTTGAACTTAATAATTTACTGATGCATTTTATTTTTCATTTCATAACTTTTTAACATTTTATGAGCATATATGACAACATTTTTCTAATTTTCCAAGTGTATTGAATTATTAAACTTGCTATTTAACTACATCTAACATTACTACTCACTATACCTTCAATGATTATGTTTGCTTATATAAAAGTATTTAAAATTTTTTTAAAATTACATATAGCTTACTTAAAAGGTAAAACTATCCAAAAAATGAATATAACAGCATGAAAAATTGGCTTACATAAAAGAATTAATACTTTTTTAATATATTTTCATAATAATTAACACTGAACCTTATTTAATTATCAAATTTGAATAATTTACAAATTTGCATACTTCTTTTAAAGTAACTTTATACCTGAAAATTGTTTTTACTACCCACTGAAAATTAATCTGAGTTTCAGCCTGAGAACCATTCTTTAAACCTTTTTTTCTACTTCCTCTGAAGAAGATTTTTGTACCATATATAAGCCTATATATAATTTTAAACCATATAAATAATTGTGTTTGTGCATTATATCAATTATTTGTTATTCTATACTGATCTTTTAATAACTATTATTGACATATTTAAATATTTGTCTAAATCATCCAAAAGTGAAGATTATTTATGATGTCACAGCATATATTTTAATTTTATATTTCGACATTAATATCTGAAATCATATTCAAAAACTCTTGAAAAAATTGGGAAATGTTGAAAACTTAATTTACTGAAAAAATATAAATGGCTGATTTTTTAAAATAAAATTGCATGCATTTTAAAATTAATATTTTATTGCTGCATTGAGTAACAAAATTTAATGTTTCTTATATTCCAAGTATGATTTGATTAATTCTCTTAATTTAATTTTCTGAAATAAAGATTAATGTTGCTAATATATGTAAAATAAATTTATATAACAATATGATATGAAAGTAGATTAATATTGTATCAGATAAATTAAAAGTTTACTCATTTACTGTTTAGATTCCTCTACTGTTGGCAGTTTGGCAATATGTGATATGTTACACAGAACAAACATACTTGGTATTGTTGGTGGAGGAAATAAGCAGAAATTATCGGAAAATACTGGTACGTGTTCTAATCTTTTAGTCTTCTATAATTAATGATATGAATAAAAAGGAAATTTATTGAAAGAATTATATATAAACTAAATAATAATAAGAAGTTCAAAAATTAGTTTAAAATACATAATCTAGTTTTAAAGAACAAAATGGTTGATATTATGAATTTTGTATATTCATATTAATAATTAACAATCTTTTTTAATCATGATGCAGTTATTTCATTCAGGCCTAATCATTTTATTCTGTGATTTGACAATCTATTCTCTGTTAATTTGAAAACTTGCACTTTGACATGAGTAATTTACAGTGGTCCATTCACTTGGACTAATCCCATTCAGTTTAGATAATGTGTTTCAGATTAATTTCATTTAATTCAAAATTAATCTGATGAATGTTACTTAATGTTATGTTCATGAATAATTTATATCCAAGATGTGAAATATATGATGTACCTTATATTGTTCTGATTTTAGTTATCTATGTTTTACCATTCTAATACAAATATTTTAACTTCAGATTTATTTAAGGAACAATCTTATCATAGTCTTTTACTTTATTGCAATCAGTTGGTTTCATAGATTACATTTAAAAAAGATATTATATTTTGTGTTTTTAAATAAAGGGTTTTAACTGTGTGTGCCATATATTTATGCAATTTTCTTTTCTTTAATTGGCACAACAGCCCAGTATCAGTCGGGGCCTTTTATGGAACTTACTTCTATTCTAATCTCTTAACAATGATTTGCCTATTCTTTATTTTCAATATTTGAAAGTCATTGGTAATGCGGTCTGGCCATCTTAATGTAGATTTTCCCCTTGCTTTGGTTCCTATAACTTTATAACTGAATATTCTATAAGTCAAGACTGATGGCTGAATTTTATAAATATGTACAACAAATTTCATTTATCAGATTTTTAAAATGTCTATTTCTTTATTTAAATTATATAATTAAATAAATTTTATAAAATTATTTTTAAATATATTATATACAATTCTGAACTAAATGTTGAATGAAGGACATTTTAGTCGGATACATGAACTATTCTGTGAATGTCAAAACCATGATATGATATGACATGGCATTTCACGTTGGTTCAAAATAGAACTGCTTTCATTTTTGTGCTTACATAAATTTGTATATATTAGTAAGAAAATGAGCTAATTTATATGTCATTAATACAAAATCTACAGAGTTATAACTATGCTCTCCCTATCATTTCAAAGTAAAATATTAGAAAAATACACATGCTTACCTAATATCATAGCTACTTGATCTGGAAATCAAATATTTTATATAAAAACAAAAAGGAAATAGAGTGTTTGGTTTCAAAAAATTGCTAGCTCATTTATGAAAAGGGTATCTAATATTGTTTTATTTAAATGTTGGATTAACCAGTTTAACTGAACCAGCTAATCCAAGAAATTAATTTTAACTAAGTTGTTTATTATTATGTTAATTGTTATGCAGTATTATGTTTAAGAACATAGTTCAGTTCCTGCTGGGAAACCAATGAATTTCTTTCTGGAAAAAACCTGAAAAGAAAAATATTATCATAATGAGCTTTAGGAATTTTTTATTAATAACAAATAATTGTTATTTTTTAAAATTAAAATTTCATCCTTAATTTCCAATTGGCCTTCTGTCATTCCATTTATTGTTTAACATAACTGTGTTTACTAAATGTTAAATAAATTTTGTTGATATTTTATATATTAAAATACTATATGTATTTTTTTAAAAAGTCTTAAATTTTGATCTGAAAAGTTTGTTAATATTTCAGTCTATCAAGAAATTATTCAGTGTGTCTGTAATACAAATATGCAGTTTTTGTTTTGTCACTATATTTTACATAATTTAAAATATTACAATATTTATTTAAAAAAATAAAGTGTTATTAAATTAATAGTTTTAAAACATTTTATTTTACAGTTCTCCTGTGGGACGATCTGGGACGAAGATTTGTTTCTGAATTAACTTTTCCTTCTAGGGTTTTATCGATGAGAATAAGAAGGGATCGGTAAATATTTTTTTATTTTTTAAGATTAAAAAATTTGAGACTTTTTTAGTTTTTCTTAAATGGTTTTATTTTCAGAATATATGTGGCTCAATTGACACAAATACATGTATTCTCTTTCCCTGACTTCATTACAAAATTGTTTACCTTTGATACTGGGAAGAATCCCAAAGGTGAATATGTTTTTAAAAAGTTTAGCCAAACTATTTTTTTTTGTTTTATTCGATTTAAATATTGGAATTAGTCATATTCCTAATTTATTAAGAAGTAAATAGGTTTGGGGCATAAATTTTAAATATTTAGGAATTTCTGAAACACTTGTTTTAAAGTATTTGATAATTGTTACTGATAAAAATGATTTTTTTTTATTTGTAGGTCTTTGTGAAGTTAGTCCATTACCTAGTTCAGAAAGACAATTGTTAGTTTTCCCTGGTCATTATAAAGGCAGTATACAAATAGTTGTAAGTTAAATGTTTTTTTTATCCGTATGATTTGTTTTTTTATGATTAAATAAATATTAGAATTCATAGGAAAATATTTTGGAATTAGGACCTAGCTCGCATCAATCCTGGCCAATCAGCATCACCCATTACTATTAATGCCCATGATAGTGAAATAGTATGCATAGTTATTAATCAGCAAGCAACATTAGTTGCCACAGCATCCATGAGGGTAAATTACGCTTTTATTATATTTTTAGCTTGTCAATATGGTGCCATGAAATTAATTTATGTTCCGTTTTTAGGGTACTTTGATCAGAGTTTTTGATACTTTCAAAAAAACACAACTTTTTGAATTACGCAGGGGCTCTGATTCTGCAACTCTTTACTGGTAAGTGTGTATTTAATTAGTATATTTGTGGTATTAAATTTAAATGGATGATAAATATATTTTAACATTATGTGTTTAGAAACTAATTCTTAATTTGTTGCTTAAAGTATTTTCTATGATTAGGAAAATGTTTTTTATTTATAAAATATTAAATATTTTTTGGAAGTTACTATGTATGAGTTTACAACAGACTCTCGTTTTTTAAAACTCATAAAAACCAATAAAATACTTCATAAAATAGGAAACTATTATTTAGACCCTTTATATATATATATATATATATATATATATATATTAGAAAAAATAAATAAAATATATATTAGAAAAAAAATTATTTAGTATGTGCCATATAAGAAATATAAGTAAAATAAAATTCATACAAAAATTATTTCATCTTATTCATTAAAAATTAGGTTATGGTTTTATTCATTTATTTTTTATTTATTTATTTATTTTTTTTATATGTGTTTAGGCATATCATTGTTATTTTTCTTAAAGTATTTGGTTGAAATGAAAGTTTTCCACCAGAAATTTTTAATAAAGTTTGAAGAAAACATGAAAGCACTACTTTTAGTGTGGATTTAGTACAAATTTATGATTTTCTGCTGGTTTTGGTAATTTTTCAATTCTCTGGCCCAGAAACATGATGGCAGTGAGTTTAAGAACAGATCAAGCACATTGCCAATATCCTATTCGGAATCAGACCCATATGGGGCAGTCCCTTATGGTCTGGCTTTATTTTGATGGAACAATACCTTTTTATGCCTGAACTCAATATTTAGATTTGATTGGAACACCAATTAACATCTTGTTGTACACCTTACTGTCAATGGTTTCACCTTTTTCCAGATACTCTTTGTGGATAATACCATGCCAACTCCACCAGCTACAAAGCAGGATCTTTTCATTAGTTTAATTGGATTTTGGAACATTAACAAAATGCTCCTGAAGTGCATGTCAACCCTGTTTTTGGCTGGTATTGTTAAAGTAACTCCATTTCACATCACAAGTGAACAATCTGGTCCAGCATTTTGTCCTTGCATTGATATTCAAGCAGATTAGTGCAAGCCTGAACATATCTGTTTTTTTCAACTTGAGTCAACAACAAGCTTATGCGCTGTATAACATGACCAAAAGACATAATATTAATATCTAACTTCTCAACTAACCCTCAAGTGAATGAATACTGCTTTTCTTTCTCAAATTCTTGCAAGCCTACATCATTAACATCAGTTGGCAGTTTTATGTCAGGTTTAATTATAATAAATTGCACATTTTCTGTATGAAATCATAAATTGTTTAGCTATTAAATTTTAAAAAATATATATTATTTATCTATAAAATTAGTTGTACATCTCTGAAATGTAACCAGAGTTAGCAGTTATGAATTAATATTCCCTTTCTTTTTTGTGTATAATTTGTTAATTTTTGTTTATATTTATGTAAGCACTTTAGGTTTTATGAGACTAAGAAAAACATGACATTTTTTTGAAAAATGATGGGTTTTTTTAATATTATTTATTTAACTTATATATTAGATAGTGTTGGGAAACTACATTTTAAATAAATATGCATTCTATTCTTAACAAGCTTAAAATGCTTTATTTCTTATTGTCATGTTTCTTATCAAGTTATAAATAGTTAAGTCTTTCATTTTCTTTCCTTCTTATATTAATTTATTGTGTTATCTAGCTTGTTGCATTTGTTATGTTCTTTGACTAGTTAACAACAATAAATATATTTTAAATCATTAATATAACTTTCTTTTTACTATTTCAGCATTAATTTCAGTAGCGATTCAGATTATTTGTGTGCATCTAGTGACAAAGGAACTGTGCATATATTCTCCTTAAAAGATACTGTAAAAAATAGGAAATCTGTGTAAGTATTTAATGAATATTAAAAGAAAATTTGTTTCCTCTCACACTTCATTCATTAACATTATCATTTGTAAAAAATTTGAAATTTTCAACTTGAAATTTTCAAGTATTATGTATATGAAATCAGATATTCTCACCCTGTATTCATTTCTGATGCTATGTGAAGGGTATCTATTTCAATTCTTTAAACATCTTAAATTCTAAGAAATTTAGATTTGGCAGTTTAATATAATCATTTGTAAAATCTGACTTTATTCTTATATTCTTAAACTCTTATCCCTATTCATATTATCTGCAAAATATTTTCTGTTGTCTGGGCATAACAATTTTTTACAATTTATTTTCCATGCATAAGATTGATTGAAATGCCTTTATTTCAAAATTATTCATCACTTTTTTAAGAACATTGCATTCTTATATTTACCTTGCATTCTTTACTTTACTAGTTCTTTACTGCCCAGCTGGCAGCTGAGTAATTAACTTTTGGTTAAAGAGTTTGAATCTCACCTTAGTCTTGAGGCTTGTAATGGGTTAGATCCATTTTATTAAACTGAATGTCCCAGTCTAATTAGCCTTCATGTGCAAAAATTGAAAAATTGATTGTTGACCAACAGTTAAACCAAAAACCAAATCCTTACTGTTTTTTTTTTTTTTTTTTTAGTTTTAAGAACTTTTGCATTTCTAACAAATAATTAGTATTAGTTGTTAACAAAAACACAGTACCTTTATCAGTCATTTCTAAGATGAACTATAACATTTTTTGTACTATATCCAATTTTTTTCTAATTTAACCTTTTGGATACATTTGACGAGTGAAACTCATAATTTAGTTACTTTAATAAAATAGCCTTCAAATAATTCAGTACTCAAATGGTTAAGGATAATTTCTCCCAGCTTTCAGGAAAATATTTATTATTTTCATTGTAGCAGTCTTCTTGTGTGTGTGTATATATATATATATATATATATATATATATATATCCATTCATTTGTATCATTCTAAACTTAAGTTTTCAGTTGCAATGAAGTTTGCATGGAAATAGATACTTTATCGACAGAAATCCTTCTGAAAGAAATTTGCTGGCCTTGCTTTCCTGTTTGTCACTTGAATGGTGGATTTTTACCGTGCATTACCTTACTTTAAATTTTGCTTAGGATTTACTTACAGTACTTTATTAACAACCACATCTTTCTGATTAATTATGTCTATTTCAAATATTTGTATTGAAGTTCCAATGAAGGTTTGCATTATAAATAATTATATTTTTGAAATAGAAATGAAAGTGCATAATAATGTTATTTTTAATAGAGGTTAAGAATAGCTGTTCTGTGTTAATAGCTGTTTTGTAATCTCATGGATGTGGATGTAGTATATTATATAAATGATCCTTCAATCAACATTTTACTGTATATTTAAAAAAAAGAAATCAATATACATCCTTTTTATTTCAGGTTGTCCAATGCAGCAAAATTAATAGGTCCAATGGGAGCATATGCAGCAACTTCACAGTGGTCTTTTGCTGCATTCACTGTTACACAGGAATGTAAATGTATATGTGCCTTTGGATCAAATTCATCAATATATGGTAACATGCAAATTAATTTCTGATAATTCTTATTTTTGTAATAATTTTTCTCACTACAAAAGTCCATTTTCTTGTGAAGGAAAATAGATTTATTTGTACTGAGGAGGTATTGATTTATATGTAGTATTGGAGGAACTTAGAAATAAGTCTAATAGGTAATCACAATTTGTGTGAATTAATTGTTATCAGAAAAAATTAAATAGAAAGAAAGTTTTAAATCGAACAAAAAGAGTTTTTTTCTGAAAAACTCCTTAATATAAATAAAAGCATTCTTACCATTCACAGTAATTAGTAGAGTTAGGCTGGCATTTACAGTTTTTTTTTAATTATATTGAAAATGCTGACTTTTTAATTCATTTCATTAAAGTTTATTTTCTCTTAAATTCTTTTTGTTCAATTCTAAGTTTTACATTAATTTTTAATTATTTGGCTGTATTTTACTTGGATATATTATGTTTATCATCCCAATAAAACTATGTAATTTGCAATTGTAAGCAAATTAGTACATATAATGAATTATAATACAAAAAAAATGACACATTTTTTTGTATTATAATTCATGATATGCATGCATGTTATTAAATTGCAGAATATTTAGCCATAGGGGATTTGTAAACAATCTGAATAATTTAAGCTCTTGAATTTAATGGATTTATATTATATATTATTTATAAGATAATTTTTCCCAATAGAATCAAAACTAATTTTGTTTCTTCTAAAGCTTTTTGATTTTTTTGTAAATTGAAAGTTAAAACAATAGTTATACTGTACCAAAAATTATAGTGTATATAGAGTAAAACTTGTATTATTCATACCTGAACACATAAAGCTATTCATAAAAAAGTGTTGTTTTACTGTAATTAATAAAAGTTTTCTTTTTAAGTGCTGTTTGCTGTTACATTATAAATTTGTTTTCAAAGGTTATATTTGTTCTCTATATTTTGTATTTGTTTTTTTTTTTTCTGATTATTTTTATATTTTGCATAAATTATTTAAAATTTTTTAGCTGCTTGTGTAGATGGGACTTTCCACAAATATGTTTACAATAACAATGGAGGCTGTCATCGAGAATCATATGATGTATTTTTGGATTTGTATGAAGATGATGATGAACTAGATTTTTCCAGAAGTGAAGATAGATATTAAATTGACTTCTGTGCATCAGCCATTGTTTATGTAATAATAATTTTGAATGCTCTATTTATGATGCCATTCAGGTTCAGTGCCTTGGAACACATGTTTGACTTGACATTTATAAGAAATCAAAATAATATTGTATTAAACTCTAAGTTGAATATTTATAATATTTTGTTGTTAATAAATATTTAATTTTATTTATAGTCATGTTTATATAAACTGTATTTTAGTATACATCCACTCTCTTTTATAAGTATATATATCCTTAAGTCAACATATGTTACTATTTTAATTACAGAATTATGTGATTGCAAATTAAGCAATATTATATTCTTTTGAGTGTTATGAGTTTGATAGATGTTTGAAATATTTAATTTCGATGTTAAATTGGTTTTTATTTGTTGTATCATAACAAGGTTGCATTTGTAAATGTTTAAATATTTTATGTAAAAGCATTTTATATAAGCTTTAGTACAATATTTTAAGCAGTGAGATAATCGTTTTAAATTTTTTTTCTGGAAATATTCTAATTTTTTAAAGGGAATTTTTAGTTTATGTGCCAATTTTTAATCTTACTTTTATAAATTATTAGCTAATCTAGGATAAATATTTAGAGTTACACCTTTAACACAAATTATAGAAGTTAAATTGATTGTATTAATGAATTTTAGAGTAACAATTATTGTATAAAATTCCTTATATGAATATGATAGTTGTTCAAAATATATTTATTAATAGAAATATTAACATAATCCAACTCAAGTATTGTTAGTTTTGATTTTTTTAACCTGTAAATTCAAAAGCATTTTACATATATTTGCTTAGTAATAAAGTATGAGATGCTTTTTTTTATTTGCCATTTTTGATAATTTGAACAAGCTATTTGCTTCTATGTTTTATTAAAAATCATGGAAAGAGATATAATTTTATATACTTTAATAATAAATTTTGAATATGACTCAGAAAATTTTTTTACTTTGAGTATTAAAATTTAACATGATGTTCAGTGATATCTTTATATCTTAAATAAAATTAAATGTTAATCAGTCAATTTTTCTTGAAACATTTCTAAAATCCATATGTTATAAAGATTGTTAGAATTGCTTACTAACGAAGTACACAATTATTGCATTTAAGTATTGAATTCTTTCTCTTGATTTGCTACATTTTGAGAAATAGGTAAATTTGTTATATGTGCTAATATTAAAGATAAATTGTTAGAAAATAATCATTCATTCTTTCAATGAATAAAAACATTCTATTCTGACATGTTTGATAATAAAATATAATATATTCAATTAATCTGAATGAAATTAAAAAAAAAATGAAATTAAACTTTAAAAATCATTAATTGTATTGTTAATAACAGTAATTTTGCTAACAATACACTTGAAAAATATTACCTTTTTTCAAATACGATTTTTCACTTATTGATTATATCTTCTATTTATATTTTTTAGAAAAATTAAGAGCTTCATAGGAAATGTTACGTTTCATAAAATATTTCAAAAAATTTAATTTTGTCAAAGTCACTTTGGTATATTTTTTGTTTTTAGTTTATGCAACATTTTACTTATTGATTGTTCATGAATGGGAAACAAATTTTAAATTAGAAAAATGTGAATTATAATTTGATTGAGAATGTTTGGTAATTTTTGTAGAAAACTTAATTTTTGATAGTATAAAAATTTTTGGTTTTAAATGCTGTGCCAGTTTCACTTTTAATAGTTAGCTTCAAAACTATTATTAAAAGAAAAAAAAAGTAGAATGAAGATTACTGAAATAATTTAGGATAGGGGAATTATTATTATTTTTTTTACCATCACTAAAAGAAAATTAATTTTAATTAAGAAATTAATGCTGAAATTAATGTTTATTCAGAAAATCAATTTTTAAATGACATGTTCATTTGTAAATCTACTGTTATAAAGTTTTAAATATTGACTGAGGTATGTACAGAAACTATGTGATGTGAAAATGTATTTGATCCATGAAAGATATAAATTTCTGTGTACTCCCTATTTTACCAAAACTGATATTTATTCATTTCTGTGAATTATTATGTGTTTAATATTCTGTGTTTGTGTAGTCTGATTTTCTGAATGATTGTGCTGTTGTTGAACTGTTATCTCAGTGAATGATATATTTGTTCAGTACAAATGTAATACAATGAAATATTTTTAATAGAAGAGTTTTAATCTTTGTCTCATGTTCTACTTAACAGTTTCTTTTCTTTTATCTGGTGCTGTTATTTAACTGTCCTTATTAAATTTAGAATTAAGTTGGGAATATTTTGCAAACGTGTGACTGTGCAAAAGCTTTTAAAGTAAGATATTTTGAGTGGATTTTTTTGTTTTATGTGTTCTTATAGAAGATGTGCTTAGACTGTTGAAGCAAAAGTGTATTTTCCTGTGATCATTACTTTTAATTTATTAGTGATACTTCATTTTGTGATATATATGTGAAATTAATAACTCATTGTCATGTATATATCCTCACAAAAGAAAAATAAAACTGCCTCATAATTAATTGTATATATTGTAAGTAAAGCCATTCACAAAAAAAGTGAAAAAAATAATTAGCACTTTATTAAGATCTTTAACAGTTCCTGTTTAAGTAATTTGGTGTAATTGCTTAATGCAAAAATGATTCCATTGTAGTATCTACAAAGGATATTTTTATCATCAAAAAATGTTGAGTACTGCACAGAATTAAGTAGAGAAGGGTTGCCATTGTATGTTTAGATTTTTTATTTTTTTTAAATGTAAATGGTATAAACATTTCTAGTCTTTACAGAATTATATTTCAATGTTTTCATTGATACAATGTATGAATTTTCTTTGTATATTGTATTTCTGAAAAATTTGTTGGAGTTATTTGAATTTTTAAATTTATTATTTAGCTTTATTGATTGTATATTATGTATAAATAGTATGATTCTAATATATTGCTATTGAAACCAGCCATCAATTTCTGCATGAAGTGTTTAAAAATTCTGTCATCTCACATATTTTTTCAAGCTTCTGTTTTATCTAATACAGTAATGATACTGAAGTTTATTGTAAAAAAAATTCTCAAACATATAAAAAATTACATGCCTTAAGCTTATTAAGTTAACAGTTAAATAATACAAGTTTAGATTAGTTGTATTATGTTACAAATTTAAGACTAGATCTTTCAGAAGTTTATATTTATTATTCTTTTTCATCAGGAAGTACTTAATGTCAAATGTGTACTGTTATCACTGTACTGTTCATTCTTTGGTGTTTGCAGTTGATATCAAATGGCAACCCTGTGTGTAAAGGGTTTTTTTATAAACAGATTAGCTGTCACTTCCATTTCTTTTTTTAAATATCAAGCTGGACTTGTTAAACTGTTTATTATTAACTCTGGATTACATTTTGCAAATTCTGATTTTCTCCAACTGGTTACAAGCACAATTGTAAAAGTTCAATCTGCCAGTAAAATATTAGATGTCTGCTGTACAAGTTTATACATCTATTTTTAATAAAAAGAATGATCCTTAGTATGTGCTTTATTTTGCTCATATCTTCATTATTAAATAAATGAAATACATCCTTTCAGTCTGTGAAAGATATAAGGTTGAGATTGATTAATATGTAGAGTTTCTCAAACATGGGATGATAGAAACATTCACAGTAATAAAATTTGATTTGACTTGTTGAAAAAGATTAAACTTCCTAAGGAAAGGTAAGTCACTATTTTCGTAAAAAAATAAATAAATAAAGCTACATAAGTAGATCATGACTTACCAGCATAAAAAAGCAGATGAATAAGGCAAGAGAAAAATATTAGATATGTAAAGTTTTTTTTTTTAATTTAAGGCAATGTTTCCCAACCTAAAACTTAAATGGTCCTGGAAATGAAATTATTAACAATATAAAAGCAGATTTAACTAGTTTCCTATCAAATTATTTTAAAAGACCACAATTAAAACAAGTCTGAAAGAAACATAAATATTGAAATTTGAGTTGTATTCAACCAAACTATTTTGAAAGATCAATAAAATCCAATTCTTTTTGTTACTTGTTTCAATAATCTTATTGTATTAATGTGGACAATTGCTTAAAAAAATTTACATATAAGGAAGAGTATTGAGAGTTGCGTATCTCTTAAAGAATTCTAATGTTTGTTATGAGCAAAATAGAAATAAAATTAATTTTTATTTATAGTTTTCTGAATATCTAAGTATTACCAGTCAAATAAAAGTTCATAGATAAAAACTTTAAAATATTTTAGGATTTCAGCAATATTTAATCCAACTTATCAATTAAGGATGTAATCAACCAATAAGGTATTTCCCTTGCATTTCGAGAGATTACTTTTTAATATCCTCTCTAGGCTTTTGGTAAATAATTATAATTATGGTGCATGAAACGAAAAAAAAAATGTCCATGTAAAGTATATTATTAACAATATAGTGTTTATAGTCAATTATAAAAGGACCCATTATTTAAGTATTGATTAAATTCAACAAAATAAATATACAAAACTAGAACATTAAAACGATTTATTTTTAATATAAATACAATATACATGGATCCTTGGCACACAAAAGCTGCACATCAAATTTGCAATACATTTTAATTGATTACCCACACAGTCATTATCAAAGTAATATAAACACATTTCCTTTGCATGATGCAACATCACAAGCTTAGTCATAAATTCACATTTTACATAGAATTGCACAAATGTAAAGTGATTTCAGAAATATCTTCCACGTGATTCAAGCATGACTTTTCTAATTAATTTGATTAATAAGTGTAGTAAAGATGATTGTCCATAATGTTCCATTATCTTTATCCATTTACAAAATAGAACTGATTGTACTTTGAAGATCGAAAAGAAAAGTTTACAAAGCTCTAAAATGCTTTTATAGGCACTTTCCCCTCCATGTAAAATTAAAATAACTCATTTCATAAACATATATATTCTACTCTATAAAAATTATGGCTTTTTATTCATAATAATTTAAGTACTTAAACACCCCTCATTTAGCAACTTTATGTTACTGTTTATTTCAGATCATTATGATTTGAAAATGACTAGAAAAATGTGTGCATGAAAAATTAACCGCTAAAAACACAATGTCAATAAATTTTGAATTTTTCATTCATCATCAGTGATAAGCGAAAAAATAAATATTAATTACATAAAAATGTATAATAGTCTATAAAACTAGTAAAACAAATTAAAATTTTGCCTGTTGCAAAAAATATTTGATTATAATTATGAACTGAGTAAAACATCATTAAAGAAAATACAGTAACTTTTTTTATATATAAAATACAATATAATTATAAAATTCATAAAAAAATAATGAAATATTAACAATTTTGTTTAAAAAAAAAATTTCCTCGTCCAACCAAAATCTAATTGTAATAAGTTACATCTCTATGCTTATAAGTTATCTGTAAAATGTAAATATTTCTATATAGATAAAAAAGTGAAGATGTAACTTAAGTACAAAATAATTGCACAATCACAAAATTTAACAAAACCATTGCAAACAAAAAATATTTCAACAATTAAAATGGAAAAAAAAAAAAATCTTGTTCCATTTTAATTATATTCAGAGTATAGAAATATTCAGAACATAAATAATATTCAGAACGAAAGCTATTTTAAAGTAACGAAACAAAAACGGAAGTGAAAAGTATATTTCAACTATGTGAAGCACATTTCTTGTAGAATTTATTGTGAATATAGTATTTCCGTAATCTTATAAAAAGTATAAAATTATATTATGGAGTAATAATAATTTAATTTAATAGCTTTAAAATAAGAGAATATTGCATATTTTTATTGATTATTTTAAAAAATCAATGCAAAATCCCAGAAACTCAGTATTAGAATTAATCTAATAGACACTTAAATTTTCTGGCATATGTTTGTTTGTCACTCAATGATCATTTTTCACACACAAAGATTATACCAGAACCTTTAGTTTAAAATGGATTCCAAACCACTACAAATACCCCAACCCAAAATGGGATTCAAATAAAGGAGCCATTGAATCAAAGGCCAATGTACTAACTATTTACCAGGCAGCTTGGACTAAAGTTTTCAAGAAAAAATCAAATATGTCTTCATAAGATATATTTCACATTTGCCAAAAAATATCAGTTAAAATATAGAAAAGCTTTTACATTTCAAAATAGATTAATATCTGAGATTCAGAATAAATACATAAAAGATCTTAGCAAATTATTTTTTGTTGACAAAATTGGAATTGTGCTGATGTGATTAACATCTATATAGTTTTTCAAATTTCTTATAAAATATTAAGTTCCACTGAAAATTCTCATTTTCAAATGATAGGATTGGATATTATCAAATATATATATTCCATACAATTTTATTATCAGATTTTAATTTAAAAGCATTGAATAAAATTATCTAATAAATTTTTCAGGATGAGAAAAGATATATATAAACATCAATTTCATTATTTATCAAAAATAGTTCATTTACAATTTCATACAAATTCATATTTCTGTAGTTCATTTTATTCTTTTTTGTGCATTAATGTATAAAATGAAATTGTCACAATACTACATTAAAATAACAACAAAACAGTAAAATAAACATTATAAAAATTGTTATTAGCTTAAAAATAAATACAATTTTTAAACGGCATTTAAACTTTCTTAGAATGACACAAACATCAATGTATTATTAAAAAATTCTTCTATGCGAAATTTTACCAGAAATTTTTGGCCTCAATTTAAAAATTTTGATTTGGTCCCTTATAAATGACAATGATGATGTAATAAAAAAAAATGCTGTTTGCTTACTTAGGAACAAAAAACAGAAATGACTTTACCTTCTGCATAAAAATAGGAACACAACATAGACTACAACTAGTTAATGAACAAGATCATAATTAACATTTATATCCAGAAAATTCATTTTATTTAATAAATTCACTTGAAACAGTATTTATAAAATAAAATATTAAAAAATATAAATGCACAAATGAGCAATATAAAATGCATTCTTAAAGAGACATAAAACAAACAACTTTATGAAACCTCATTTTCTGCGAAATTTATATTTAACATAAAAATACTGGTTGGCAATTAAAAAATTATTTCAAAGCATTTTAATTTGCATGTAAATTACTGAACACAAAAGATATAATTTATCTATTCTTTTTTTGGTTTGGAAATTGCAGATGGGATTACTTTGGATACAACTTTTTTAACAACTCCAGATCCCACAGTAGAAGCGACACCAGAGCCAACAGTGGAAACAACCCCAGATCCTACAGAATATGTTGTTGAGGCTGCCCATTTGACACCACCCACTCCAAGACCAACAGCACCAGTTCCAATGCTATAAATTCCAGAAGACATTCTCCAAAGCAAACCCCCCTGCTCAGTTGTGTTAGCAACAGCTAAAAAAATGTATAATTATCAACTTCATTTGTATTGAAAAAAAAAAGAAAGATTTTAAAATAACAAGTTATTTAACAATAAAAATTGGTACTTTTCTATGATTATATATATTAAAATAAATAGCCAAGATTGATTATAAGTCTTAAAAGATGATAAGAAAATGTTGACTAAAACGTTAACAAAGTTAAGACAGTGAAGATTATCACACACAAAAACACAACTAGATTGACATGCATTTATTTTTGCATATTATTTGATGTGAAGTACATACCAGTTATATCTTTATCTTGCTTCTCACCACTGCCAACACTCATTTCATTTTCTTCTATGCTTTGGCCCTTGAAGTGAAAGCTTACATTTCATAACAGTATAAAATGTAAATGAACAATATGTATAAAATATAATAACAAAATAAGAGCAAATGTAGAAAAATTGATAGAATTCATTGTGGTGTCATAATGTCAACTTTAAAAAATTAAAAAATAATTAAAAACTTTTTTTCCTTTTAATTGATAAAGATAATACATAAATTATTTTTACCACAGTATTAAGTAAAATTTATAGAATTTGTTTTGGAAAATTTCTAGTCCTTTCCAATAATTTTTTACAGGGATTCATATTTATCTTTTTCGAAACCAATTTTAATGCTGTATCTGTAAGTCACAACAAAATATAATATTTAAATAATTTTCTCAGCATAAATAAGCAATTTAGCAACAAAAATGTGTTAGTTTTATTACATTAGTACATTTTTATAAATTTTACAAACCAAAGTTTGATTTTAAAATCAACAAATAAACTTTTGTCACACAGATGCCATATAATCCATCATGCCAATTTTTTGGCAGTAAAAAAATGTTGCAAAGATGATCTAAGTATAATATAATGCTGCAAACATTCATAGTTGTAATATAATAAATTTTTGGAAAAAGCTTGTACATCTAAATAATAAAATATTAAATCTGGTAAATAAAAAATGTAAATATATATTTTTGGAACATTAAAATTTAAAACAAAGAAAATAAGAATATTAGTTAAATACAAAAATAGAACACAATGTTCTAAATTTTTTCAAGATGATATAAACACTAGAGTTGTGAAAATAGAATTTTACAATATACTGAAATTTAGAGAATAAATCATCAGATAATCTAATATTACAAGGATCTATTGTATAACTGATCAGATATAGTCTGTTAGCAAATATATTTTATTGTACTTTACTTAATTAAATAAGGTACTTTAAAAACGATTTAGAGAATATTAGAGACTAAAATTTTATCTTCTCGATTATTTTTGTTAAAAATAATATGGTTTTGAATATTGCAAATTTTATTCACTTTTTCAAAATGTAAAAACAATATTCTGCAATTAACAAAACAAGAGATGAAAACTTTATTTTTAATTTATAATACTAATGAAAACAGGTCTCCTATATTTTTTTAGTGAAAATGATTGACAGACAATAGGTAAGTACCAATTGCTGCTTTTCTATTTTGATGTATTATTTATATTATGTCCGCGAATATTTTAAAAAACTTAATTTGTCAAGAAATTCACAAAATACACAGTGGCTTTTATTCTGAATACAGTTCATTTTAAAATTATTAAAAATACAATGAAATAACAATATATAAATTTATCTGTTGATTAGATAAATTAAAATAATTTTTATAATTAAAATGAAAGTAAGAAAAAAGTTAACTGTTTTTCCCTTATTCACAAAATAATATCATTCATAATTTATTCTATTTATTATATTTTAATCATGCTATAGAAATAATGAAAAATTAAAATGTAATGAAGATGATTTATATTTCATTAATTTTATAACATTTTTAACTCTAAACACAAACAGCTATGTAAATTCATTAGTAATAAAAATGTAAAGAAAATTTTGTGTGTGCTAAAAGAAACATTCCTCCTGCAAACAATGAAATACTTAAAATATCACTTCAAATAAATTATTTTTAAATAATTTATTTCTAATAAATTATTCATTTGTAATTCATTAAATAATTTCATATATCCTTTACTCATTTTAAAATACAAGAAACAAAATTTTACAGTCTCAAAATTTATAATGTAAGAGTTTAATGCTTTTTAATTTTAACAATATAATATTTTTTTTTCATTTATTTGTTATCAAAATTTTATTGTAAATGAACAAGGACTTGTAGAATTATTAGCTATTGAATGTAATGTAAAGAAACAATAATTTCTAAAATATGCTGCAATAAATTACAAAATTAGTATTTTTATTAAAATAACTACTAATTTTAAAATATATTTTATTGCTAGAAGAAGTCTTAAATGTATTCAAAAAAATATAGCACTGATTATAAAATATGACACAGAATAAATTTTACATTGACAGTTCGAATTTACACTTGTTCTAACATATGCATGAAATTTTGACTAAATTGAGTAATTGAAAAGAGACAAAAATATTTTACTTTTTTCAGGCAAGCAGTAATAGGTTGTAAAACTTTCGCCATTGATTTAAAAAAAAAAATCAACACAACAGTTAAATAAAATTTAATGGTGTAAAATTACGACAATTATTTGATTAAATTTTTGGTAGAGATCACTGACACGTTTATGATATGCCAGGCTAAAATAAACATAGAAAAGAATGGTCGAAGTTCATATATACGTTTTTCTTGAATATCATACGTGGAAATAAATGTAAACACATCAATTTGGTGATTATTTGGCTACAAATGTTTCGCCAAACAATTTAAAATAAAGAAATATTTAAATTCTTTTTTAAGCTAATTTTTCTTTAAATTAGTTTAAAAATAAGTTAAAGAAACTATTGTTTTTATATTATCTAATATTTTAATATATAAAGGTTTCAAAATGATATGAAAAACTTTTATTCAACTTGTTGCTAAGGTGACAGAACGTGTATCTATTTCGCCAATAATAGAGATAAAATATCAGCTGTTATAAAAGAGAATGGCAAACCTCAGTTCTGCTTTTTTGAAAATGTGATGAGAAATAAAAATTAATAAGATTGATTAAAACAAAGATAAATATGTAATGAAATTGCTAAAAAGAGCTTTAATTTAAAAGCTAAGTTGTAATATAGAGAAAATTTCGTAGAAAAAGAGAACTATAAACAGCAAAAATGTTATGTAATAAAACAAGAATTTTTATATAAATATCGAAAATTTATCCGGATGTATTCAGTCATTAATTTCTTGATTTTGTATACTTGTTTATTTTTCGTAATGATTTTTTACAATTAATAATTTATTGCGCATGATTTCTGCATTTCATATACTCCATTTATATTAAAAATTAATAATCATTTTTAAACTAGTAAATGATCTTAAGGTTGATCCTTTTACCATGAAAATTTAGATTATGTAATAAAACCAATATAAACGCCATAAAAGTTCATAAATACTATTTGTAAAATTAATGTTTACTAATTTTTACTGCCTCACTTTAAAACGAAACTTATTTTGGGAATGATTCTGAATCCAAAACAAACTTATAAAAGATTAATCTGGCAACCTTTCATATGTGTTGGTGAAATTTCTGATTTCATGTTGACGTCATTTAATTTTAACTTTTTGCTGTTTTGTAGGTTGAAAATTTCTTGAATCCGAATATTAATGCATAATAGAAAAGGACAGTTTTTAATTTTGTTGTGATATAAAACTGCGTAAATGTATCTACGTTCTGGACTTGATATTTAAAATGGACATAGACAGAGATCTCGATGCTGGTTTGTTGCAGCAATTCAGCTGCCTTGGGACTACAGATAGAGATGTCCTTATATCGCAGCTTCAAAAATTATTAGGGAATCAACTAAATCCCGCAGGATGTGCTTTTTTCTTGGATATGAATAATTGGTATTGAACAAATTTTTCTTAAGCTGAAATTAACACGAACCTTAAGTTTCAACTCGTTTATAAAACGACAATAACCTTTGAATAGAATTTTTCAAAAACTGGATTTCCTCAATTAATTAGATATCCAACCCGTATAATTTACATTTTTATCATTAATCCTAGTTGTTTTATTCCTTATGAAATTTTATGAAGAAAATAAAATTAATATTATTTTAATTAGAATTATTTTAGTCGGAGTATATTATCACGCACAAGTGACACAGTTTAATTTTTACCGTATTTCTAGACTTGAACTTTTAAGTTAATAAAGAGTTTTATATAATATTAATAGCATTTTTGTAAGTATTCAGTTTTCTTTTTCTACGATTCCAATTTGTAAATTTTTAATATATATTTTTATTAGATTAATCTTTGGATATTTTAATCAAGACATAAGAATAAGACACAAAAAATTATGTTTTTATGCTTAATCTAAAAGTTTTTTTTTAAATGCTTAGTATACGGAAAATCCTTAAAAACAGCTATTGAAAGCCTGTATTGTAAACTCTCTGCTCTTGAAAGTTTTAGACAATTTGTAAAGTATCCAAAACTTCAAATTATATGGATGTTCTAAGAATTAGTGCAAAATTATTTTGAGTAAATATGTAATGTTTTCTGAAAAAACTTAAAAAAATGAATCTAGCGTGAATTAATATCAGTGAAAATAAATATTCTTGTTTATGATTAATTTATTTGTAAGCTTTTACTCTAATTTTTTTCTTACAAACTTTGACTATAATGATAAATAATGTTATCATTGAAATGAAATGTAGAAATATTTTTTAAGTGGTTCCTTGTCCACCATTTTTGCAAAAAAAAGGGAAATGTTGTAAATTTTAATCTTTTTTTTTTAAATACGAAGGGATAAACAATGATAATCTTTTATTGATTTAGCTATTCCTTGAAAAAAAAATAATAAAAGCTTTTTAATTTATATGGTGCTAAATTGTATGTTTCCACAGAAACAATCAACTAGATCATATGCAAGTACCTTTTGAATTACAGCTAAAGTTTTGAATTTAATATTGAATTCATCAGCTTCTTGTATTATATGCGTTAGATGTTGATAGTACTGCCAATTTATAATTTTAATTAGAATGAAAACTGTGGATTTTATTAATTAAATAAAAGTTGCCAGTGTTTCGTAATTGGAATAAAATTTCTGTATTTATGGAAGAAGTATTGGTATTAAATAAGTTTAATTAGAAATTTTATGAATTTGATACTTGACTAATTTTTATCACTAATCTATGCTTTATAAATAATAAGGCATCTGCATGTGTAATTTGTAATCAGTTTGTTTTTAAATTTAATCATTGTCTCGGCTTTATTAATTTTCGTTTAATATTACTCTATAGATTATCATGAATGAAAATTTACAATCTCCTTGATTCGATTATGATATACATTAAGTGCTTATAGCAAACCTGAATCATATAAATGGAAACAGCTTGATATTCACTAATTTAAACATTGTCAACTAAAATTATACTATAATAAAAATATTTGGTGGTTATCCATTCATTATTGCTTGTCAAATTTTTCATGCATGGTTTAAATGTAATTGGTTCTAGAATAAATTTCTAGAGTTTTTGTGTTAGGCGTAATCTTAGATTTTGCTTCGATTTACAATGCCAAGTATAACTGATGCATTAAAATTTATTTTCCCAACATTTTATATTTGTTTTGATGGTTATGTTTTGCATGAACTGATAATGTCGCTGAATGTACTTATAAAACTTTAATGATGAAAATTAAGACTGACATTAATTATTACTAAATTTGAAATTATATGTTCATATATGTTACGAAATTCAAGTATTTAACTATTTACTCTACTTATGTATAATTTTTAGTAATATTTTATAAAATATGCTAAAATTGTTTTAAGTTTTGTTTTATCAGTTAGTAAAATGTTAATGGTTTTTTTTTTTCATTCTCATTTATAGGAATTTACAAGCAGCAGTATGTTCATATTTTGATTTTGATTCTCCAAAAGATAATTTACCAAAAATGGCTTTTGTAAGAGATGTGACAATAGGGGAAGGTGAAGCTGTACCTCCTAATATGAAGTTCACTAAAACGTGGAAAATTCAAAATCCAAGTAAGGTAGTTTTTATAAAACAATTATAAAAAATCAGCTGATAATTTGTAATACTTTATGGAACAATAGCAAAATTGATTGAATTTACTTACTAATGTGTAAGCCAAATCAGTTAATTACTTTACCTAAATAAATTTCTTAATGTGATGAATTCTGTGTGTAAAAGTGTTATAATTCTGAAAATCCAAGAATTCGATATAATTCATCAATGTTATAATGTATAATTTTTGAGGGTTTAATTGGAAAATAAATTTAATTTGCTAGTTTAAAATCAAATTAAAAATTTTTTGTTAAATTTTAGATCAGAATATTTTAAGGTCAGTTTTTATTTAGGAACTTGAATTATTAATTCAAGTTGGAAGACTTAAATTCCTTTCTAATTATGTATTGCAAATAAGTATTATAAAAGTATTTTTTAGAATTCAGAACATGAAGTTCATAACTTTTTATAAACATTGTAGCAGATTAGATTATTTCAGTTTTTATTGCTCAATTTAAATGTTATTTTAGGCACTAAAATGTCTATTTAAATGTTATGGAAAAATTTGAAAGTTTGTTTTGTTCTGATTAATTATGAACAAATTTTTATGAAGTATATTTCATGTGATTGATTTAGTGCTCAATTCCTATCTTATAGCTCAACATGGGTTTTTTTTCCAGTATGTGTTATTACTTAATTAAAAATCTAATATTAAAAAGCCATTGTAATTTTTGTTATTTAGTTTATATTACCCAGTTGATGTGAATCTAGTTGAATTATAAGATATATTAAGATAAGTATAATTGAATAATTGATTATATAGTATTATAGAAAAGTAATGCTATTGATCAAGCACTTATCTATTTTTATGATTATTTCACATATTATTTGTTTTGATATGTATTCTTGTAAATTTTATAAAATTAATTTTTTAGTATTTTTATTATATTTCTTTGCCAATGTAAGTTAATAAAAAAAATATTTAGAATCATGATATTAATTATCCAAAATTTTAAGATTTCAGTTAGTGAAAAAATTGGAAATCGCCCCAAACGCAGATAAATTTTATGACATTATTAAATGATTTCTGATCTTCCAAGGTGACGAAAGGTGGCCTCCTGGCTGTTGCTTGCGATTTACTGCTGGTGATCAAATGGGTCACATTGACAGAGTAGTAGTTGATGCATTAGAACCCCATGAAATGGCAGATGTTTCTGTACAAATGACAAGCCCTGTAGTTCCTGGAATATATCAAGGGCAATGGAGAATGAGCACAGCTACTGGACAATTTTTTGGAGGTGCAATCTTTATTATAAAATTTAAGTATTAATTTGTAAAATGGTACTGCTATTTATGAAATATTTGTGCCTTTTGTAAAAATTGTGATTTAAATTTTTATAATCTATTAATTTATTGCTTACGTATATTTTAAAAATTGTTATAGTATATAAGTAAACTTTGTATGGAACAATTATTTTTAAATTGTTTTTGATTGTATTTAAACTCAAAAAGTATATCAATTGTCAGTCTTAACATTAATGAAGAAAAATATTTTTGTTAGAATGATTTGAAAAATTTTTCTAGAAATTGTCATATTTTCATAGTTTTATGTTTAAGTGAATATTTTAGTTTAAATGCTTTAGACTTGTCCATAACTGATTGTGGTGGAATTGTCAAATCTGTTAATGGAAAAGCCATAAGAACCAGGGCTTCGTAAATATTACTTATTTTCTATCCCTTCTCCACGTTGTTAAAAACGCTTTTATATATATATTACCTGCTTTTTATAATTTTTAACACCTCCTTAATCTGGCACCTTAAATGTATATATTAAATGGGATAGTTATTGGTTCTTCCATGCGACAGAAAAACCAATACTTACTTCTTGTGACTTGCCAATGTCTACTTGAAATGTTTTACTTATTCCCATGATAAAGGATGTTATTAAAAATCCTATCATCTTTGCCGAAAGTGCCACTATCAGGCTTCGGCTAATCATACTTTAAGTTGTTTGGGGAGAAGAAATTTACTCGTATCCTCTCCTTGTTTCCCACTTTTTAATCGTTAACAGATTTATGGACTTGGTCTGACACTGTCAGATCATCAGAGGTAATTAACAACAACAAATTTAATTGGGAAAAAGCAATTTAACAATAAAAATGCTATTTGTTAGTTAAGTTTCCTTATGTATAGAAATTTTATACTGGATATTATTGCTAAAAGTGTTATTTCATGTATGATAGTTTAAATGTAACCCAAATTCCAAATACATTTTTTGTTTATTGATCACTTTTTAATTGGTCATCAGTCATGAACATAGTTATCACTTACTATCTCCTATTCTCTTTATATTTCTGTATATCTATTTTATATTTTTGAAATTTTCAAACTAGTCACTCCTTAAAGTTAAAAGAAAATCGAATTTTTTTTCCTGCTCCTCTTTATTAAAAATATTAAAGTTGATAAACTTATTTTATTTTTTTCTAGTTTATAATTTTCACCATAAGAATTGAATTGCCACTAATTTTAACTTTGTATTTAATATTACAAAATTCATATGCATATTGTCTACAATAAAATTTCTTAACGATATAAACTACTTATTACACAAATTGAAATTTTTTATCTTAATTAAAATGATGATTAAATTTCATGATATGCATATAATTTTAGTTTTTAATTTCATCAGTTTCCTATTATTTGGCTACAACATCTCAATCTTTATATGAAAAGAGATTTTTTTTATAAATTTTCATTTAAATTTATTTTGTTTGTATTTTAGTTTATAAAAGTATTGTAAATAAAATTAACTTGAAAATGCATTGGAAAGCGTTATCAAAAATTTATTTAATAGAAAAAATATTATTTTTATAATTTAAAAGTCTATGACTGAGTTATATAAAAGTATTTGGTAACTTTTTAAATATTTTGATGGTACAATCAAATGTCCACCATACTTGGCAAGCACCATTAAAGTATTTGGAGTAAAAATATTCCATACTTCAAAACAATTTGATTTGTTTAATAAATTTTGCCTGTTATAAATTCACTTTTCTTATAAAAAAAAAAAAAATAAAAAAATAAATTCAACCTCTTCGAAAATCCTTACAAAAACAATTACATTATCTGTAAAAAGTGTTGAATGATTCTTCAATCACAAAATAGAATGTAGTGATATTTATTTTGCCAGCAAATTAATATTTGATTGCGTGATTTGCAAACTGTGAAAAAGCCCGCACATTTAAATTTATGACATAAATTTAATAGGAAAAAATATTATTTGGAAGAAAATTTACTGTAGCAATTAAAGATGAACTCATTCTGTTACGATTAGTTAAGTCCTTGTGATTTTTCTTGTTAAAATTTACCAATTGTTCTAAATTCTTAGTTACCAGATTTCAAGATGATTATCATCTGTTTATCATGTTTCCAATAATGCAGTATATTAAATGAAATTGAATAAAGAATGAAATAAGCTTTGACAACTTAAATTTTGTCATAGCTATTTCATTTAAAATGTTGTTTGATACTGAATTTTTTTTAAATCGTATGCTTGAGTCAAGGAAAGTTTCTTTCTCCGACAAAATATTTAGGAGAAAGAAATTTATGTATTTTTAAATAATTCTAAACCTATTACAGTACATATTATTAGTGGTTGAAATATCAAAGTTCATTATTTATGAAGCAAGACTAATAAATAATGCAATAATAACTTCTGTTTGATATTGGCTCTCTACTTTACAAAAGTTGAATCTTCTTTATGTTGCAATTTTTACAAATGTGTACCATAATTATTGAAATTTTTGTATGATCAAGTATAACATGTTAACAAGAAATGTTGAAGCTTTTTATTGTTAAAATTTAAATTCAAAATATTTCAACACCATTTATGTTTCTATACAATTCATATTATTTTTTCAAAAGAAGAAACTTACATTCTACTTATTCGTTATTTTATTATTATTCGTTATTTTAAATAGGTTTTATAATTAAAATTTGGCTTATTGTAAGTATTCATATGCTTAGGATTAAAGATAATAAAGAATTTTTCTTTTCATCATTAGTAAATAATAAAAATTTGTAAAAATATGATTTATTTTATGAAATGTAAAAGAAATAGCTAAAAAATCCATTTAAATATTTATCTTTATTTAATTTTTACAATCTAAATTTAATTTAAATTCATGTTTCACAAATATAATTTATTACATCTATGAATAATACCATTTAAAAAAATGTATTTTGTTTTTATAAAATTGTAAACTACAAAATATTTATAATTTTTTAGTTTACACTGTTATAAAATTGCTTATTGCATTCAGCATGTAATTTATAAATGCCAATTTGAAATTTGTTTATTGAATTAAAAAATTTCATTTTTATCAATGATGCTGATTGATTTAACTGTAATATGTAAAATCATACTAAATAATGATTAAATTAATTACTTAACATTTAACTTGCATATTATTATTTTATATTTATTAAGTTATTTCTTTTCAGAATTTCTGTCTTATATTTTAAATATAAATCAAACTATAAATTATCACAAATGTTTGCAAATGTAGAGATTATAAAAATCAGACTAGATTTAGAACGGATTAATTTTATTATAAATTTGTTGAAAAGTTTACTGTAAAGTAAAAGAGAATAATAATTGACTTATTCATAACTGGTTAGCTGTGTACACTATTAACATCAAATTTTTGTATTTAAAAAAACAAAATGCTTCACAAAATTTCTATATCAAATGCATAATATAGAATTTTATGTTTCTCATTTTTTTAAGTTTATTTCCCTAAACTCTTAATAAAGAAAAAAACTAAATTTTACCATTATGACAGGTTTTTAATGCATTAGTAATTGGAGGGGGAAAGAAAATAATAAAGCTCTTACCCATTTAAGTATTGGTAACATTATGTCTAAATTTTGTGAAAGTTATGGCTACTATCATACTACATCACAACATGACTGGTGAAAAACCAATATATTAAAAATTATGAAAGTTGAAAATATCATTCTGTTTCTTATTAAAGCATTAATTAAGTTCTTAAAGTGAAGCAGATTTTACAATGCATTAATCTGTATTTTCCTTCTAGAATCTTTTCTTGTAATTGAATATTAAATGAATTCTTGACAAGTTTTTAGAAATTCTGCATTCCCTACTGTTTAGAACTAAACATTCTATATTTACAGAATTTTTCAACTTGAAGAAAAGTCTAGTTATTATCAAGTAGTTGTGTAGTATAATGAATGAATTATCATTGAGATGAGAATTATCATTATTGAAAGGCAGTGACTTCTTTAGCTGATCCAACTAAAGATTCATTGTGTTAACTAATAAAAACTGGGGTGTGTAAAAAAAGATTTATAGGAATTTTAACTAAATCCTGCAAGCTGATATAGGTAGGTGCCAAATGTACTAATTTGTGGATCATTGTGCCAAAATGGATTTTTGCAATTTATGACATAATCTGATGTGGGAATGCACAATATTTATTTGGAGTAATCTAGAAAATAGTAATCTAGAAGCTCAATGTTGTTTATTTTAAATTTTTTGCTTGAAATGTTTGTGTTTGAGAAGTAATACAAAAAATAGTCTAATTTTCGAAGTGAATAAAATTCAGACATTAAAATTTTCATATTTGTATGAAGATAGTGTCAGGTATAAATGTTGATAAATTGAATTTACAATTTTATTTTCAAATTTAGAGTGTGAATATTGCTTAACTGATGCTAACAACTCTAAGTGTGATAATTGGGTGAATACTTTTACTTTGTTTTTATTCCATTAAAAATGTTATGTGCAATCATTTATATACAATGCCACAGTATTGATTGTAAATGAAAATACTTTTGGTGCTGCTATATCAGTCTTTTATAAGAAATGGAATTTTGATTCTTCATTTTGATGAATTGATTAGCTTTGCCTCAAAATTATTAATAAAAATGTTTGAGGAGTGAAAAATTTTAATTTTTGAATAGTATGGTATTATTTTTTATTTTTCTGCAAGAAATAGAAATCATGAATAATTGTTTGAGAAATAGTATTTAAAGAAATCTGAAAGGTTTATTTCATTAATCAAAGTTATTTTAGTTCAGTTATTTTATTTATAGGCTGATCAAATGAATAATGGTTCAAACAAACTAGTCGATATTTATTTAAAAATATTCTATAAATTGATTTCATCATAATAGAATCATTTGCTTGAATTAAACATTCTTTCTGTATTAGAGACTAATAAAAATATGTTAACAAGTTCTCCTTAATAGCAGAATAAATATATACATTGTTATTATTTTCAATGATCAGTTGAGCAAGTAAGACTTTTACAAATGTGTTATTATATTCCCATTCAATATCAAAATGGTTATTTAAAATAGGTTTTCAGAAAAAAAAATTATTTACTTTAATATTCTGTAATATAATTACTTACTGTAATCTATTAAATTTTAGCTTTGATAATATAAAATTTACACTTACATTGCTTTATTAAAAAAAACACATTGTGCCATGGCTTTAACAAATGTCAAATATAATTTCATTCAAAAAATATTTGTTCATTTCTAATACAATTTTGATCTAATTATATCAATGATTTATATATAAATCATCCTTATAATAATTTTGATACAATTATAAATATATCAGTTAACAAAGAGTTTTTGTAAATATCAAAAAAGAAGCATTTAATTTTAACGTATAACTTCATTTTTCTTTGAACTATTAAATAAATATTTTATATATTTATGATTGTTGTAAATAAAAGAAAACATAGTTGATGAACTGAAAAAAAGTATTTTTTCTTATCAATATAGAAGTGATCTGGGTTATAGTTACTGTAGCCGAAGGAGGTTTATTAAGTTTAACCCAACAAATGGACGCTTTTCATCAGCTTGGATCTCCACCAAGAACGTCTCATGTTCCAATGAATCCTTTTGCTTCAAATCCTAAATTTGATGGTAAGATTTTTCTTTTATACATTTCAAGTTAATGTAACCTTCAAGCTATGGTAATAAAAATGTAAATATGCTATGTAGACCAAATATATCAACTTTCTTTTTAATTTTTCTTTTATAAATTAGGCCAGTATAGTATTCTTAAGCCACTTGTAAAATCTAAAATATTGATTCATACAAATGTATATTTTATTTTTATAAAGTTTAGTTTAAGAAATTAAAGAATTAAATTGTTTATTGCATACAATGTGTTTTCTATCAAATTTTTAATACTTAGTTGAGTCTATATTTTAATTCCATAATGTTATATTGATAACTTGTCAAAAATGTTTAAAGTGAACAAAATATTTCAGTGATACGCTTTCCCAACTTTTGAAATTTTTCTAAAAAATTAGAAATTTCAATCACAGATTTTTTAAAATTTTTGGAATTATGATAATTTTGGATTTTTAAAATTGTGTATTTCCCAATATATTAAAAGTTATCCTATAATGCAAAAAAGTATAAGATTGTATCTTTTTCCTCATTTTTATCTTTTTATTTCCTCAAAACAAATAAAACGATATTTTTATGGAATGTTATTTCTAAAAAATTTAGAGCGATGAATTGTTTTTTTTCCATAAATGTGCTTTCTTAATTATTAGTTTCTTGGCTAGTTGGAAAATTTAAATGAAATATAAGATCATTCAAATGTTTTGTGTCTTGTACCAAAAAAATGTCCATTGAGTTATAAGAAACCAAAATAAAGTGTTTTTGTCAGTCCAAGCGATGAGAACTTTACTGTGACTATATTTTTCAATTATTTCAAGATTTAATTTTTCTCAGAGTAAATTTTGATGAATTTGATGAATATTTTTATATTTTGTTGAATTTTAATTTGCTAAGCATTTTTGCTGAAAATAAATCTTAAATATAATAGTTTTAAAATGTTACAATAAATGCTTAAAAAGTAATCTGAATATGTATAGCAATTGCAAGGAAATTTTAAATGTTAAAAAAAGCTTACAAAATTCTTCTAATTTTTAAAGCATTTAATAACAAAGAAAACTTGAAAGTTATTCTGAAATTACAAAAAGTGAAAAAAATTGCACATAATTAAAGTGGCATTTTAGCTATTGATTATTTAATTGTAAGTTGTAGTTTTTAAGTTATTGTTAAATATTTCTCAAACTCATCCATTTTTTTACTTTTAAATTATTTGGAATAAATGTATATAATATATAAATAGATAAGCATTTATTTAATGCTTAATTTATATTTAATGCTTAAAAAATATTTAATTTATTTAAAATTAAGTTTTACTTAGCAGAACACATATTTAATTGCAGGTAGTAATTTTGAGTTCCTTTGTCCTCTTTTTTTTTTTTTTTTTTTTTTTTTTTTCCACATGATTTGCTGTTTAGAAATTTTAAGCTACCCCTTTGTTATTACAATTTATCAATTATTATTCCATTAGCTTACTTTATTAGTTTCCTTGTCTTTTCTTCATAATCCTATTTAAAAATGTCTCCATTTCTTTTGATTGTTCCAAAACAATGCATTTTTATATTGCAACAAACTATTTTGTTTGTTCATATTATTTCAATAATTTTTAATAAAATGTACTCTACTTCTAAAGTTTCAATATGACTTTTTGTGACTGTCTCCTTCCATCAAAATTATCTTATGGTCTTGTATACTTATACTACGTGAATTTGAGAACTCCCTCAAATGTTATTGTGCAGAACTTTAAATCATAAATGTGTGATGGTTTGTCATAGCCACTTTAAATTAAGTTGACCACATTGCAGTATCATCGGCTTTTTTTAAACCAATTTCAAGTTCAGATTAATATATATTTTATATTAATATAATACTATATATCAATTATTTAACGAATTACAAAAATAAAGAAATAAAAAATGCAAATTTATCATAATTTTACAAAATTGTAGATTTTATATTTAGGAAAATCAAAAGTTTTTTTCATAATATTTTTATTGGGAAGTTATTTTTCTATTATTTATATTTTAATTTTTTTGGGATGGATAATAATTTAAAAATTGTAAAAAGAAAGAAAAAAAAAATCTACATAGTGGATAATCTATTTTCAAATGATTAGATGTTTATTGTATTTATTGGAATCTTATTTTAGAGTTTCAAATTAATTATTTTAATCAATGGACCATGCTGCTTTTAGTATTTTCATTAAATGCAATTTTCTTATTGTTTAATTCATTATTTTATAAAATGTGCTTAAAGAATCTTGTTAGTATTGTTGTTAGTAAATAAAATTTCAAACTTACAATAAATTTATTTTGAAAGCCTTGTGTCAATGCTTCATTAATGCTTATTACATATATTCTACATTTAATATTGATTTGTTATTTAAAAAAAATTGAGTACAGAATATTATAATTATCTTTGACAAATTATCTTTAAATTTTCATTCAAGACATTTAATATGCATCATCTTTATATAAGACAATTCTATTTAGGTATTTAAATATTTAATTAATAAAGATACAGGTTATATCACCGTAGTTTATACTAAAAATTTACATAATTTATCTTCATTGTCAAAATTATTTTTTGTAAATATATTTAGTAAAAATGATAATGTAAAAAAATTTATTTTAATTCACAATGTTTATAATTACCACTTGTGGCAACAAAGTCAAAATAGATGTTAAATGTAAAAGGTTATGAAGATTTTATAAAGAATATCACATACTTATAAGTATAATAAACAAATGATTGAAATGGTGGATGTTTTTGACAACTATATACGAAATGCATTTCTAGAATTGCAGCATTGAAAATAAATTTTCAACTAAAAACTTCATTTGATATTAATATGGTTATTTTCATGAATATTGTTTTAATTATTAAATCTTTAATTTTTCTAACTGTGTATATATGAGAAAAATAACAATCCATTAGTGTTTTAAAGTTTTTTTTAAAAATTTTTACCTCAATTTTTATTTTTATTTTAATGCAGCCTTGCCAGCTACAATGGAAACACTATCTGATTCCCAAGCCATGCCTCATATTTCATCAGTAAATGGGGAGAATTCATATTCGCAAGAAAATAGTATATCACAGTCCTCTGTAAATGAAAATCATCAGGTATGAAAAGTTTATGTCTTGTATGAATTATTTATAAAATAATTAATCCTATTCTCTATCTTACTTATATTATAATTATTCATACACATTCTATCAAATTTTTAATACTAGCATTTAAGCTTATTTTCAGTACTTTCTTTATAAGCATTAAATTTTTCGTTTTGAAATCTGGGTATCTATTTAATGGTGTAGATATTTATTAGTATCAAATAGCTTGTTTTATGTATATATATATGTGTGTGTGTGTGTGTGTGTGAGAGAGAGAGAGAGAGAGAGAGAAATCAAGCTTCTTTTTCTTTGCAAAATAAAATCTGATGATGTAATATTGATCTATAGTGTTTCACATTTTCTTACCAAAAGTTATCTCCAAAGAGTTCATAGTATAGGAAATATATTTGTCAAAAAATTGTTTTATTAGTTATAATATATGAAAGAATTGTGTGAATGTTGTAAAATAATAAGAAATAAGCAGAACTCTGGTATCTGAACAAATTTCAGCATCTTTATATCAAGGGGCCTTGAATTTGAAATCCATTTAAAATTGTTTGTTTTCAATAAATGACCCTATTTGCTTTAATATTTAAAATTGCATTAGAATGAATTAATTTGCATTTATGGAGTACATATTTAGTTAAACGATTATCTTTACTGCTAACAATTGCCAAATACAATAAAGCTGATCATTAACAAAGGGTCTTCTCTAATTTGATGCCTATATATCAATATTTTATAGCCTTATATATTTATGTAATTGAAAACATTATGTGTGTTGTCTTATACAACGTATGAGCAGTAACTGAAACTTTAGCAGACATGTCTACAATTAGAAAAATGTTGTAACTTGTAAACAAAAATCTGCTATCTACACTACGTGGACTTATAAATATCTATTAATTAGATATCCTTAGAAAAGCAAAATGACTTAAAAACTATTTAGTTATAGAAATATTTAGCATATTGGATAATATAAGATATCTTGGAAAGTTGATATTTCTTGTTATTATCCTTATCATATTTAAACATAAACAGTAATAATATGAAGCAAAGAAATGTATTCACTGTCATTTTTTTTATTATATAAAGTGCTTATGCACAATAATTTACTGTGTGAAATTCTGCCAATTTTTTTTTATTTCTAAAAATGCCAACTAAAGCACACAAGGGGAACTTGATTTATTTTGATTAGATTACAAATAATGTACAAATATAATACTTGTGAACTTTATTAAGTCTGATAAATTGATCACATGCATTATAGTAAAAAGTGATAAAAATAAGTTTGCTAAAAGAAAGCATATCGTGTTGAAAGGCTGGATATTTGGTAACAGGTAAAAGAAGTGAAGAAAAAAATTATAAATTCTGCTTAGAAGAAGAATATAATTGATGTATAGTCATTTCTGGAAACTATGATTTATTGATATAAAGTATCAGAATGTAGATTGAAATTAATCTAAGTTTTCATTTAGTCTTCAATCGCAATTTCAATTATGTTAATCCAGACACAGCTTATTTAAATGCAGTTAAAATATACTGAATAATATTAAATGTATATTTTGTAATATTTTATAAATTGTTTGATACAATCTTTATTTCATGAAAAATGCTAGTGCATGCAAAGACTGTTTTAAGTTCTGTGATATTAGGTAACTGATTAGTTTGTAATTTGATAAAATATATAAATCTGACTACTTTATTCTATTTAAAAAAATTTTTTTTCTCAGCAAATAAAAATGTGTTTTAACATTTCTATGAAAATTATAAAAAAAAATAAGATGTAAATATAAAAGAGACTGTTTTAAAATAATAGATATAATTAAAAAATTAAGAAATACATGTGGAAATAAAATTTGGAACAAATACTTATGAAGTTCTGAAAGAAGTAAGTGCAAGATTTGTTGATGACATTTTCTTTGCACAAAAGTGTGTCATGAAAATGTATATTTTCATGCCTTTTGTTTGAAAATGTGTATACACATTCAATTCAGAGTAATTTTGAAACAATTTTTTCCATTTTTTAACTATAAAAGGTGTTTTAATTTCAATTGATTATATTTTTTTTCTTTGCCGTTTTTGAACTATAAGTTATTTGTCATAGTAAAAGAATCAAATTGTAAATTCCCATGTATTGCATATTAAGTTAGATTGTCTTTACTATAAACTGGAAGAAAATATTTTTATATATTCATTTAAAGGCATTGCATTCAAATCATACGAGTGTTTTAACTAGCTTTTAAAATCTATTCCATTACATTGAAATGTTAACAAAAAATATTAAGCTATTAGCGAAACTGGCATACATTCATAAATAAATAACATATAATTTCTATTTCTCAACAAAAATATAGTTATAGGGACAGGAGTCTTAAGTCACACTTTAAGGAGACATATATTTTTTTGATGTTATTGTTTAATGAATCAATTTTACATGAAACTTAAATGCCTTTTTATGTAAGTAATTGTTGATTCAATAGTTTTAATGTTTTTCTTGGCTACGTTTGTGATTTAATGAATTCTAAAAAAAATTTCATTGTACGAAAAGCATAGTAAATAAACGTTTTGGAAATGACAGTAGCATTATTTAATGATTAATTTTTAATATTAGGTTTTAGAAATTTCAAAATCTTCTAGATAAATAGCTATAAAAGGTAAACAGATCTTTCACCAAGAACCTATAATTGTCAAATTCTCATAACTATAGGTCACATATTTTTTCGCAAATGATGCTTGTAAACAATATAATTCAGGAATTTGAAATTTTTTTCTGGCAATTTAACATAGAAAATTTTCTTGATTTTTTCTATCTTTCACCTTTCTATTTTAGATGGAATTGCAAAAATTCATTTTGAATAATTTTTTGTAAATAATGTGAGTAAAATTTCTCAACTTTTATTTTGATTACAGTGTTTATTGTCATTCTTATTATTACATATGGCACTTTGTGAAGCCAAGCCTACCTATCAGGGACTGGGCGAATGAAGTCAGAAAGAGCGTCTTCTGTTTTTTAACAGAGCACTCCCCTACAAGGCTAAAAATAAGACTTTGGCTCATAGATGGCAGCACCATCTGGGTCTTCCAAATTAAAGTTAGAAGCTAAAGAAGACCTAAGCCTTGGTTCCTAATACCCCCATATATACTAATTTGGAATGGGAACATTGCGACCCTGACGTATTTTGCGTGCCCCATTTGCCATTAGTTAACACGACAAATCTTCATATAAGCAGGGTTTGAATTCACCACCTTCTGTAATAACACCCTAACCAACCAGTCCACTACAGCCCATTGGCAGTCTTAATTTATATTATAACTTGGATATTTTATTTTTGCAAAAGTTACCTTTCTTTGAAAATTAGTGAATAATTAATTGTACTGTATTTATTATAAATTGTTTTAATGTTTGATATTTCTTAGTTACAGGAATCACCTCAACAGTTTCTTGGTCCTTCTAATGTATCTCAGAGTTTTATAAAAAGTGAAACAACTTCTGAAGAAATGATTTCCTAATTTGTTCATAATAATAAATGCATATTTTACATTTATGTGTGTTTTTATATTCTGTTTCAGTCAGTTATAATGGTTATTATATTTGTCAAATATGTGTATCGTATTTGGCAGCGTGCTTTAGCTATTCTTGTACTTATATCGAGTCCAGCCAATCATTTAAGTGGTTTTAGAAAAACTACTGAAAATATTCTACATTTATTTCTTAAATGATTGTCGCAAATCAAAATATA